>JALPQI010023448.1:0-22077 GCA_025490895.1 Thaumatotibia leucotreta
ATCTTTAGCATTTGAGTTGACTGTAGCTTTCATCTCGTTTTATAAATCCCGTCTTTTGTTAAGCTTGGCGAGGATATAGCAGCACCAGTTCTCGAAAATAGTCGTGCTATGGGATCAACGATCACCCTCAGTACGTAACGGACATTGTGCTGGTAGATCGATGTGTTTGGTCCCCATAGAAAACTAGAAATTGCCGCCTTATTCTAGTGATAAATTAGTTTGAAGGATTACCTGTAAGATTTTAATCCATGTAGAATAAGAAAATTAGTTTTCAGCCGATAGACGTCCTTTTGCTGGACATAGCCCTCCCACAGTAGTAAGTTATTGTCGCAATAGCTGTATTTGGCAGATGATGATGGTAGTCAAATGAGTACACTACATGTTAAAGGATGCTCTTGCTCGTCCGCTGGTGGTCTTCGACGCAATTAAAGGACATACATCATCAGCCCATCTCTGTCCACAGCCGGACGTATGTGAGAGTCAGAATGGCGGGTGTACCTCTATAAATACAAAACTCGACTATACTAAAAAAATGTACTCAAAATGTACTATTTAGTACCTATTTAAAAAAAATTGTACCCCTCCGTACAAAAAGTTATAACAATGTTCAGGTACACCCGCCGTTCTGACTGTCAAGACGGCGGGTGTATGCTGGTTTACCGGGAAGCTATTGATTATCGACAAATCCTATTGACTCAAAAAAATGTACTAAATTTGTACTTTCATATGCAGTTTAAATATTAGTAATATAATTTGTAATCGCGGAGCTATGCAAATTTACTTTTTTCGATTCTTCGTCTTCTTCCTAGCGTTTATTTCCCGGTTTTCTACGGTTCAAGGAAAAAAGAATTTAAGTAGGTATGTAAGTGTATCTAACTAAGTACCTATTTCATGTTTCGTTCTTTCTAGGTCGATTCACTAAAGCTGGCGCAGAATTTGTACTATTTAATTTGTGAGTAACAGCTATTTTCTATGAAAATCTGCGCCAGCTTTAGTGAATCGACATTCGTTCTTCTCTAGAGTTAAAAAAAATAAGTGAGTAGGTACTTAGTTTTTAACTTTTTGTACGGAGGGGTACAATTTTTTTTAAATAGGTACTAAATAGTACATTTTGAGTAAATTTTTTTAGTATAGTCGAGTTTTGTATTTATAGAGGTACACCCGCCATTCTGACTCTCACGGACGTATGCCTCTACTATTAACTATGGTAGACGCATTAGGCGGTAAATGCCCTTGATCGCCACGCTGGGCAAGCGGATTGGCGATCGCAGTAATGTGTTCACTATGATGATGCTGCTGCCTATCATCATTCTTCTACAAAGAATCGTCAGTAACACTTCAATCCCTTAGACGGCTCTTACGGCACCCGCGGGAAGAGTTGGGGAGATAATAAATGTATTCTTACTACCGTCACCACACGGCAAAGTTAAATGACATCCCTGCTCCAAAAGATTCTGCTGCAAATCTGACTTCACTGTATGTACTAAGGTTCAATATCTAATGACATCTCTACTATTGCAAGATTTACAAGTGCAATAAAAAAACATTAGGTAGGGTAGGGTTGTAACAATCGGAAATTTGTTAACCAAGGTCGCAGTTTATAAAGTTACAATTTACAATTTTGCTGTTTGCCTCTCTTTCTAGCCAATAAGTGCGTGCGTTAGAGAGGCAAACAGCGAAATTGTAAAATGTAACTTTATAAAACGCGACCCTGTATTTCGTATTCAAATTCAATAGGTATTATGAAATATTTAGGTTTTAAGGACTTGTAGTCGAAAAAAAAATCGACTTTCGTTATTGTCAGAAATATTTATTTATAAATTTTAAATAAAGTGCTAAATTAGCTATTTCTGTTGCCAGCGGGGAGGCCTTTGTTCAGCAGTGGACGTCTTGCGGCTGGGATGATGATGATTTTTAATGCCTTGCTACATTTTTGACAACCCTATGCAGGTGTAAAGATATCTTTTGTTGAAGAAACACAAAAAGGAATATAAAGTTTAGTACTAGGGTGTTCGGGAAGAAAATCACTCCTTTGTATTTCGTCTTGTCACCTTTTGAAATTAAAATGCCAATGTAAACATTTTTATGGCTTTTAGCTCTTAGACCATTGGACAGGCTATACCAACAATAGAGTAAACCAATCTTGTAATTACTTAAAGAAAAGCGAAATTGAAAATTTGTAAATTGAGAGCCGAGCCTACACTCACTAATTTTATTAAAATTCTAAAAATCTAGTGATGCGAATTCATTCCATTTCTTTCGTTTGAAATGCAATGAAAAACGACGCAAAATGTCTATGGCCTTCCAACCTATATACAAGTATGAAGCGTACATTATTTAAAGCCGTCTTTTTCCAATAACAAGTTAGTTTTCGAAACTGTAATCAGGCCAAACAGCTTCAAATTTTTGAAGGCGACAAATGCAAATTTTCTATGAGCATTCAACTATTCGCGACTGCATAAATTTATTGATTTTTGCTGCTTTTTTCTAATGACAAGCTGGTTGGCCAGAGCTTATAATAAAATTGCTATTTTTTTTATGTGATGAAGGTAGGCAACTGAGCTCCAGCCTACCTGAGGCCCATGGACATAGAGGGGCGTTTTCATAAACCGTTGTTGAAATCACCTTGTTCACCACGAGCTTTTGGGTGAATATCGGAGCGTTTCAACCGCCTAATTTTGGTGGCATCATTTTTGCCGAAGTTTCTAAACGTCTCAATGTTTAATACAACGTCATTTGTATATGGTACCGTGACTCCTTCAAATGACAAAGTAGCACATTGTATCGAATAGAAACTTCGGCAAAAATGATGCCACCAAAATTAGGCGGATGAAACGCTCAGATATTCACCCTTTTTCGATTCTAATAGGAGAAAAAAAATGTCCCAAAATGTTTTTTTCCATTACGATACCGTTTTTTCATAGATGTTCAAAGGCGGTAGCGTAATGGAAGAAATGAAAACTGAATGAAAATTATGGGATATATTTTTTCTCCTAACAAAATCGAATGAGCTCGTGATTCTGAATCGAATAAGCCAAAACTTGACCAAATTAAATAACAAGGTGATTTCAACAACGGTTTGTGAAAACGCTCAGTGACCAAAAAATCCCCTATGCGCTGCCTTCCCTGAGGACTTGGATTGCCTCTATGCCAGTAATTACACCGGCTATCTTACCCCCAAACTGGAACACAGTACTAAATATTTTTAGCGGCAGGTTAACGGGTAAGACTGTGATAGTTATCCGAACGGACCCTGCACGATGTCCTAACCATACTTTCAACTAAACTAAATACCTGACTAGGGTTTACTAATGTGGCCGGAAATTTTATAGCATATTATCACTTCCCAAACTATTATTACCTCAATTTAATTTGGCAAAATCATTACATGGCAAATCAACGTTACGCAGACGTTTCTTTCTCATAATAATCATATTCCAACCTTCTTTTTTACGTGGGGAAATGCGTTACGCATACCACCCGGCCACGGGGATGGACCCGGGACTTATATGGGACTCCCAGGGCTGATGAGGCCCTGGTATACCCAGTAAAACTCCACGGTCTTCCGACTCGCCGCATTTGAGCGAGGCTACACGAACTCCGAAGAACACTTCCGTGACCTCGCTGGTGGCTGTCCAGACATCGGACTCATCGCAAGGAGTTTGTACTCCGGCCGTCTGTAGGGTGTACTTATGTTTGCAGTACGCATTCCGTCTCTGGGACCCTTGTGTAGGTGACTGAATGTCTCCGTGTCAGCCGCCCACAGGTACCCTTATGGAGGAAGTCGGCGATCGTAAGTCAACCGCCGTCGTGGGAGGCCGGATCATCCTCCTTTATCATGTTCCAACATAACCTACCTAGTTGCCAAATTAAAGTTGGCAAATAATAATTTGTAAAATTTTGGTATGCTAAGTGAATCATCTGCGAAAAGTTGTTTTGCAAGTGATATTCGTTAAAATCAAATTATGTGAAAAGGAAGGAATAGGTATACCTAACCTATGCTTTTTCTGTTATCATCCTGTCCTTCAACTTTTTCATTTTTAATTAGTAGCTGAACAGCTAATCAGCAGAATCAGAAATCGATTATTCGGCGTAAGAATCAACATAGTATGTTATGTAAAAATTAATAAAGAGGTTTCTATTGCGGTTGCTGTTGTTGATTTCTTCAGCAGCTGCCATGATTCTCGGTTGGGTTTTGTGTTTCCTGGTTGCTTTTTCCCTAGCTCAGCCACCTCTTCAGTCAGTAAGTTTCTTACCCCCTTATTCATAATTTCATGACTTTTAAAGACTTTACATCTCTTGTTATTTTTATATTTAAGGAGGAGATTCTCAATTCAACTGATTTTTTTTATGTATGTTACCTGATATCTCCGAGAATCGTGCCTTGATTTTTTTTTGTGATCGAATGTGTATTACCCCGAGATGGTCCCGTTGGCACCAAGTTGCGGTCTGATAATGGGATCTTGGAGAAATCGAGGGTTCTCTTCAACTGTTATAGGTACATGTATGGCGCTTTTGGTAATTTTCATTAATTTACAAGAATTTGCATTCAGAAAGTAGGATTTGAGGAAACCAATGATGGAAACAAATCGGGAATCTTGGAGAAACCGGTTAAAGTCGGTTTTTTAAATTTTTAATTTGGTGATTATTATATTTAAGGAGGAGATTCTCAATTCAACTGATTTTTTTTATGTATGTTACCCGATATCTCCGAGAATCGTGCCCTGATTTTTTTTTTGTGATCGAATGTGTATAACCCCGAGATGTTACCGTTGGCACCAAGTTGCGGTCTGATGATGTGATCTTGGACAAGTTGAGGGATCTCTTCATAGGTACATGTATGGCGCTTTTGGTAATTTTCATTTACAAGAATTTGCATTCAGAAAGTAGGATTTGAGGAAACCAATGATGGATCTTGGAGAAATCGGTTGGAGTTGGTTTTTTACATTTTTAATTTGGTGGTTATTTAAAATCGATTTTATGTTTTAGTTTTGTTTTTTAATACATGTTAGTAACTACAACAACTGTTGTAAGATGTACCATGATTTGATTATTTGAAAAAACAAGTCCGGCCAAGGTTCTTACCGGTGGTTTAGGGTTAGAACCGGAGGTAGTTTACATTTTATGTGTAACTTAGACCATTTAAAAGAGTTTGTCGCATTCCCAATTTGAATTAAGAATCATTTGACTTTGAATTTGACTAATACCTTAAATCCATTTACTTAATTATAGTCCAGTACTAAAACTATGGTCGATTACCTACTTCTACTCCTTATCCTAAATTTGTATAATTTGCGACAAATCACTTAAAATTAAGCCAAGAAGGCTTCAGTAAGTGATAGACATGTGTTGACACCCTAAACTTAAGTATTTTTTATATTGAATAAAAAAAGAAAATCTAAACATTATAGTCAGTATTTTTAGTATTATTCCCCTCGGACAGCTTTATAACTATAATGATTAATTAATGAAGAATTAAATGTCAATATTATATATGTTTAAAAATAATACATTCATTATGATACAAGTGCGAAGAAGTGAAGTTGCGAAACGAGACATCTTTTCGCACATGTATCATACAAAGTTTTTCAGTACAGGCGGCCCTCCAAAGTATCGACTACTTAGACAATAAATTACCACTTTTTGCATTAGTGCGTAAAATTCTAGGGTTTCATCTATAATGAAAAAAATATTTTGTTGACCATTCGCAAAATTAACAATATTACCTAGACTGAAAAACGTGAAAAAAATAAAATGTTATCTTATATTTTATATAATTATGAATCCCAACATAATAATTATTATATGCTAATTGCATACCTACACATTTTTTTCATATACTTTAGTAAATAGTTCTCTATCAAAAATCGAATGGCCTAGTTTCTTGTTTTAGCTAAAAGTACAGTTTTTTTTTAATTTTAGGGTAATGACTTCGACACTTTCCTTTCGGGAGTCCAACGTAAACTCGATGGCGTAAGTAATCCTGCACACTACCTATTAGAACCGTAGGCAACTCTAGAACCATCTCAAAATGAAAACTAGATTGAAATGTCTTACAATCTGATTGAAAACGTTACTTTGACATGGTTCCTGATTGGCCGAGGGTTCCAATTTGTTGAGTGTACTTATAGTTTCCGATTTCTAAGAATGAACTTTCGAGAGTTATAAATTACTAGCGACCCGCCCCGGCTTCGCACGGGTACTATACCTACATAAAAACCTTCCTCTTGAATTACTCTACCTATTAAAAAAGATCTCATCAAAATCTGTTGCGTAGTTTTAAAGATTTAAGCGTACAAAGGGGCATAGGGACAGAAAAAGTGACTTTATTTTATACTATGTAATCCTTATTAATATGAGGATAAGACTCACCATTTTTCCATTCCATTTCATTTTTTTAAGTATGAAATTTAATGTTACGTACCTACACACTATAGGTTCTTGCCTGCGACCATATATAACATGGACGTCTAACGCCACCAGCCCGAAAATGCCCCCAAACACAATTGTTCAATTGTGTCAAGATGGGCAGGACGTAGCGCTTTTCTAACACCGCGCATATTTCGGCGCAACATCTTTGACAAATGTTTATAAAATAATATATAGCCAATTAAAACTTTGACGGACCAATCACAACTATTTTTACGAGTAAATTGCGGTTTAAATTTTTATAGGTTGACATTGAAATTCATTACCGTGATGCATTGAAGAGCGGGTGACACTTGTCAACTAAAATTCAGGACCGTTTTTGAAAGGCACTTTAGTATGGCGTGCGGCTTTCATGTTTTATTTGTTCGTAGGTTCTTCCGGTAGTTATTGAAAAGTTGATAGTTTTTACATTGTTGTGCCAGCTGTGTCAAATGTTAACTAGGCAATTCGTTTTTCGAATTTGACCATAGATTTTTGGTTAATTTTGTCTTATTGTATTTCACAGCTGTCGGTAAGTAATTCTTTAATATATAAAATTTGTGCCTACAAGTCAAAAAAATTTTGTATTACAAGTCTCAAATAATTATGGGATTTCGGAGATACAAGTTAGAAATCTTAATAATGATGCGGCAGTAATTAAAAAGAAAGCCTTTTCATTACACCTCGCTTATAAACAATGATTGTAAATTTTACAGAAAAAGCCAGTTCTACTGACAGGGGGGAAAACGGACAGGAAGGTATTGTATTGTATTATTATTGTATTGTATGATATTCTGGGCATCTTCCGCAACTCGACATCAAACATGCCTATTTTTCATGGTCCCCACGCCAGCCCAATACTTGTTGTGAACTACACGAACACACCCTTGAATTTCTTCGCAGGTGTAATGCACGTTTCCGCACGATATTTTCCTTCATTGTAAAGCACTTGTGAATAGCAAATGATATTTAGTAAATATATATTTTTTATACTTATTCATACAAGTGAACCGGCAATCGAGCCCCCGACCGCTGCGTAGCTGTATGTTTTACCGACCACAAGGAAGTTATTGTTACTAATGTAACCCCAGTCTACTATACCGTGCGGCGGTAGAAAACGATAAAAAAATAAGCAAAAAATGTAAATTACTCACTTTTAGAACACAATCTTGGTCTTATCACGAGATTAATATCTTAAACCTTGAGTCCACATATATTATTAGTTAGATTTTATATAATTTAAGATTAAGGTAAAAATAAATGTGGGTGAAACAACTTTTTTTTCTGTTTTTGGCATAGTTACGGTCATCTGAGTCACCGTTTCAGCTGTCACGATTATCACTCTAATTTTAACGACAACAGGACTTACCGCGTAAACTTACCTACGTTAAATATTATCCTGACGTTTCAAGCATGACGCTCCACCCGTGGTCGCAGACAGACTCACGTATACTCTGTTTCAAATACCTTGGCCCGATGCCACATAACACTTTGCAGTGGCATTGGGCCATGGTATTTGAAATTAAGTATACCTACCAAAAACGCTTCTATGTAAATAATATATACGCTACAGTGTCCCGTTTGTCGTTAAAATAAGAGTGAGATAACCGTGAAACTTTAAAATCCTAATTTTTTTTATTATATGTATAGTAGTGTATTATTAAATACCTACATATTAAACAGCTTTGGTATTTTTTAATAATTTACAGGCTATAAAGGACGCACAGATAACAGCAGATGTAAGTATTTAATTATACACACAAGAAATTTGATACAAATGTAAAAAAAGTGTTTAAAGAAAGTTTTAGTATGAAATAAATTTTAGCATAAAAATAGCTACATACATACATACATTTTTCAGCTACATTATTACGTTTTTATTTTTCAGGCAGCAAAAAAACTACTCGCCCAGACCCATAAGCAGGTAACATCCAATAATTATTTATTCAGTATTGACAATAATTAAATAAATAAAATATTTTTAAAATGTTATTTTGTATGTAACTAGTTTGTTTATCAATAAATATTTGTATTAAATATGTAAATCAACAGTTTTGCGATACAGCGAAGAAATGCCGGCAGCATCTTCGATACAATGCCAATCTTAGATATAGGTTAGGTTAAGTAGGTTAGTTAGATTTAATCTATGTACATACTCGTAAATAGTAGTTTTGAAAATAAATATATTAAAAAAAGTAAATTAGATTAAATTAATATCATGGGACTATTTTACATATAAGTAACTTAGTGCCATAATAACCATAGTTAAACCTTGGTAAGTATTAATCGACGATATACGCCAAATAGATAGAATAGATAGGTACACGAAAATACTTAAATACATAGAATATAAACATAACCAAAGAACACATATTTTTGATAAATACACAAATAAATGTTGCCAGGCATTTCGATCGGTTTTTGTTTTCAATATTATGCCAATACATATAGAGTCATAATATATATTAATGGTTAAACAATGTAAATATACGCAGTGGGTAGTCGCATATATTTTGAACTGAAACGTATTATGGGATTACGTACACTTAGCCACTGCAACCTACAGGCAGTATGTATAATAATTTATTTATATTTTATTGGCCATTTCGTAGCTTACACGTTTTTTTTTTTTTTTCGTTCCTGTATTTTGTGTATGCTACGAATAACCTTATTTATATTTCTATAATATAGCAAATTTGGTGATTATAAAAATATACGTTATTTTGTATACCTATTACTGAATGTGATACAGTAAAAAATATTAAAACAATTAACTATTTTATGTAGTACTTTCAAATTAATTTCAGCTATATGTAAGTTATTAAAAGATTATTTTCTACCAACTATTTCACTCATAGGAATGATATTTTTATTAGGTGTTGCTCATTTAATAGGTACATATATTACAGTCTGTGTCAATTTATATACAGTGTGTTACGATAATGCAGGGTTTTATTTAAACCGAGCAATGAAAACACGTAATTTGCCACGATTTATGACATGTGCAAATATTTATGTCCTCTATTTGTACATGGATTTGTATTCGTATTAATTTCAAATAATCTATTTTTCAGGCGGTGAGTAATGTGAAATTTGTATTTATTTCCGAGGATAATATAACAGAAGCAACTGCAACGACATAAACATAAATTTCACTTGCCTAATAAATAAATATATATATATATATATATATATATATTAGGCAAGTGAAATATACGTTGCTCCTTCCCACAAAGATGTTGTGTATTGTAAATATATGAAGCGTTTCAGTTGCCCTTCTGTTTTTACTTACCAACCTTGACTATTTAAAGTCAAGTTGGGTAATCGAAACACATTATTCTTTACCCGGACTGGATTTTTGCATAGAACAGTGTTTCAGTTTCCTGCTGTCTCACCAGTGGCGTATCTAGGGGGGGGCAGGGGGGGCTCGTGCCCCGGGCGCCAAATCAGAGGGGGCGCCAAATCGGCCAAAATTTTTGATATACTTTTGCATAATTTATTCATTAAAAAAATTAAAATTGATAAAATGCTGGACTGGTACCTTTTCCCCGGGCGTCAAATTAAGAGGGGCGCCAAATTGGCAAAATATTTTGATTTTATTATGCATAATTTACATATGAAGAAAATCTGTAGGTATGAATAAATTTTAGAAAGGTACATTTTGCCCGGGCGCCAAATTAGGGTGGGCGTCAAATCGGCCAACATTTTTGATTTCCTTGAGCTGTGTATAACCAACACATAAAGAAAATCTTTATTCGTAATTTAAAAAAATGCTAGACTGGTACATTTTCCACGGGCGTAATATCAGGGGTCTCCAAACCAGCCAAAAATTGTTATTTCCTTATGCACAATTTACACAAAAGAAATCAAATTAGGATGGGCGCCAACTCGGCCAACATTTTTGATTTCCTTGTGCATAATCGACACATGAAAATCTTTATGCGTAATTAAAAAAATGCTAGATTGGTAATTTTCCACGGGCGTAATATCAGGGGGGCTCCAAACCAGCCAAAAAATGTTATTTCCTTATGCACAATTTACACATAAAGTAATCAAATTAGGGTGGGCGCCAAATCGGCCAACATTTTTGATTTCCTTGTGCATAATCGACATATAAAGAAAATCTTTATGCGTAATTTAAAAAATGCTAGATTGGTACATTTTTCACGGGCGCATTATCAGGGGGGGCTCCAAACCAGCCAATTTTTTTTATTTCCTTATGCTTAAATTTACACATAAAGAAATCAAAAATGTTTAGTTATGCCTTAATTCACAAAATGCTAGAAAGGTCAATTTTAAAACTTTATTTCAAAAAGTCCGTAGGTACTGTATTTTTTTTTAGTCTTTTTCTTTCGATTTTACTTTTTTTTTTAACCACGTAATGCCTTATTTGCAGAAAATTTTAATACCAAAAGTATGGAAACAAGTTGATATCCTGGTCCTACATGTAGATGTAGTAGTTATTAGCTTCGAACAAAGCCTATATTCGGACTTTAATACATTTGCGACCTTTGATTGTAGGGGGTGGATTTTTTTATGGCAAGCACCCCTAATGGTGTCTATTATTTTGACCAAGTTTCAGCTTCTTATGTTTGACAGTATGTCAGAAAATAACGTTTTTAGGGTTCCGTAGCCAAAATGCCAAAAACAGAACCCTTATACTTTCGCCATGTCCGTCTGTCCGTCTGTCCGCAGCATAGCTCAGTGGCCGTTAATACTAGAAATCTGCAATTTGGTACAGGTATACGTATTAATCATGCCAACAAAGTGGTACAAAAAAAAATAAAAAAAGTAGAAAAAATTTTTTTTTTCGGGTACGTCCCCAATTGGTGAAATGGAGATGTTTTTTTTATTTGCTGTAATTGTATAGTGTGGGTTAATGTCAATATTTTCGGAGATAATCGCTCCAGAAGAAAAAAAATCCCTCTAAGTTTTGATCTGAAGGTTCAAAAATATTTAAAAAATCATGAATCACTGTGCTTATAGAATAATTTAAAATATAACTATTTTGAACATAATCAGCTCAGCCGTTTTTGAATAACTACGTAACCCTACACTAAGCATGGCCCAACATGCTCTTCGCCAGTTTTTTCATATTAAGTACCCACATACTTTTTTTCAATTATTAGTGCGTATTTTATTAACTAAGACCCATCTTTACAGAAAATACTAATATAACTTGTTTAAATAAAAGAAGGAAATAAAAGGAATCGAAAAGTTCAAACTTTTTATACTACTAGGTATTTCGTACCGTTCATACCTAAAAACTACTACTAATTTCTAAATTAGTTTTCTTATCAATCATTCACGTTAGTTGTATATAGATAAAATCGCTGCAGGCCATCTAAAGTCACTAAATCTCTTGTTAGAATGTACAGTGTACAGTATGCCTAAATATACACAGACAGACATTGTAGTTGAGGTAACAAACATAAAAAAAATATAGTCGAATTGAGAACCTCCTCCTTTTTTGAAGTCGGATGAAAATCAACTTTTTTCCTGCCCAGTAGGTTGAATTTTGGAAAATTTTAAGTATTCCGTACTAACTAGGAACCCTTTAAGTTCAGTTAAGGGGGGGGGGGGGCGCAAATGTGGCGCCTGCCCCGGGCGCCTTTTACCCTAGCTACGCCCCTGTGTCTCACTTACCTACCTTGACTACAAGTATTATGTAGATTTCCGCCGGTACTTATAATCATTACTAATAAATATGCTATTTTTTAAATTCATTGATTTGATGAGTACCTACTGCATTAATAATCAACTAAGTGTTTTCACCGTGGGCATTACAGCATGTCTTGCGACACAACATCGCGTTTCGTTATTATTACACGCCTTTAAAAGGCAATTAAATACATATTGCAATTTATGCCCTGTGTTTTAATTAAATATGTATAATTTTAGCATATTAAAGAAGCAACAGCAAAAGATGTAAGTGATTATTGTTTGTATTATATTATTATACAGAATTTTATAAAATACTCGTATTACATAATATCTAAGGCTTTGTATGGAATATGAGATTTTTTTTCTGGAATCAGATATCGATCCCATATTAAACTTCATCATACCTCAGTATTAACCCCCTAGAGTTTGGCCGTTGAATTAAAAATCAATATATGTAAAGATATCTGTACAAAGATTGAATAACCAGAGTATATACATTAAAAATATTGACGATCAGTATAAGGCTCTTTTCGTATCGTATTCTGATAAGGAAAAAGAATAAAATCTATTTTGAACAGACCACCATTACTTTCGTCTTTTAAAAAATTATATTAACAATTACGTAAAACCACCTAACTATTACAAGTATATAGTCCAAATGCTCCCAAAAACTTGATCGAATATCTTCCATTAGTTATAATGGTTACATCTATCGTATTATCAATAGACGAAACTCCTAATAATATAAAAACTTTGCATATAATAAAAAAATATTCAGGTTTATTTAGTAGTTGAAATTTCGGACCATAGTTGCAGTATGGTTGCGTGGTTTCACGGTAAATCATTTTGAATGCGATTGAACTTAGAAACTCTCTTAAATACTATTAAAATTTTAACACTGAGCGCGGGGAACTCCCGAGGGAGCTCTTTGTGGGAGGCTGGGAGGTCTATTTTCGCTAAAAAGCGGAAAAATCACGGAATCGGCTACGAGCGTAGCGCATAGCACTCGTCCGCTTAGAAAGTGATACAATTGATAAATGAACTAGGTACTAATATTTGCGATTTTAACGAAATCATAGATTTCCACACGTTTTGTTGTTGCCTCAATAAACTGTAAAATAGTGCTTATTTTAAGTTTATATAGATTTAATTTTTATATTCAGGGTGGGAAAATGCATGTCCTCGTCAAAAAGCTAAGCGCTTTGGGCAACAAAGTTAATGTAAGTAATTTAACAAAATACAGTTATACATAGTTTTTTCAGTATAAAATCTTTTTTTAGGAATGTTGGGATTGTAGGGGCTTAATCACAGACCTAGTTTAAATTAAATGTAATAATATACCTAGTAAGTACGATTGTTTAAAATATCTAAGTAGTTGGAAATATTATGTTTATGATAAACGAATATTTTATTAACTAGAATGGGCCCTGTAACACGGACGAAAACTGAAACGTTCCATTAATTATTAAATAAATAAAATAAATAATTGTGTCTATGACTTCTACTGATTCGTAACAGTGGCGTAACAATAGGGTGACAGGGCTGGCAACATGCCACGGGCCCCCGACCCAAGAGGGCCCCGGCCCAAGAGGCTTGAATTTAATTTCAATATTAAACTGAGTACAATGTAACGATTTTTACTGATACTGTAATGATCAAAATAATTTGCCACAGGCCCCAGATGGTATAGTTACGCCACTGATTCGTAGAAAACAGTTCGATATTCTTTATTTGAAATATTTCGGAATTAAAATATCATCATCATCATCATCATCATCAGCCTATCGCAGTCCACTGCTGGACATAGGCCTCCCCAATTTCACGCCACCGTTCAATTAAAATATAATTTTCACAAAATAGTTACTGTGTATTCATTGGTATTTACGTGTAGGTATATTTTATAATTTACAGCCTCAAAACTTAAATGTTGACGAAGAAAAGGTAATGAATAATAAATAGTATTTTATTTACCTTAGATATTATATTTAGGTAACAAAATACAAATAACAACATTTACTTTATTGCGATATTATTTTAGGGTTAAATTCTTTTGAATTATTTAAGTACGTATTGAGATTAAACTTGTACAATGCATGCAAATGCAATAAGCAGATACGTCGTTAATTTTCGTTTTACAGATTCACTAAAATTGTATATACCTATGGCTAGGATCGACGAATGAAGTAATTTGAATTTGTATTCAATTTATCAAATTATATATGAACTCTTCATAATATCATTTTATTTTCTTGATTTTTCATATTTGGTCCCATAACTGTTTTAAAATATTTTTTATTATCTTGTAACACCACACACATTTTTTATTTCAGCTGGTATGTACATTCTGTTTTTTTAAAAAATATTTGAAAAATACCTTTTTAAAATATTAAGTGTAATGGGTCCTAATTAAAATCAATTAAGTTCAAACATGTATTGACGGTCTCTTTCTATGTAATTATAAGTAGACAGTGTGGAAATTCTTTTTGGGTCAGTGAGGGCAGCTACCAGATCCAGAGTAGCTACGTGAAAATGGTCTTAGATTACCTGCTCTCTATGTTTAGTATAATTGAATATTGGCGTTATCAGATTTTGGAAAAAAACATACAGGATGCGAGAAAATTGACATTTTTGAACTTTTTTTATGCCAATTTATTCTCTTTCTGTTCAGGATCAAAAGCTAGTATGGTCCAAAAAAATTTTTTCGGTTACAAAAGCCGCAAATCAAGATTTAAAATTCCCATACATATTGTAAGAAAATTAAAATTTATTATTTTCACGCTTAATTTTTTTATGCCAATGTTATGTTTTTTACAAAATCTGTAAACTCTAATTTTCATTGATTTAAAGAATTTGGGGTTTATTTATTAAGTCCAATCATTCATAAAAATGTGGACATGTGGACTTAATGGCCTATGGCCGAAATGAATAGAAAAACCTTGTTTATTTCAGAAAAATCTTAATTCGACAGTTTTTTTTTTTGTATGTAGGTTATGATTTCTTATTGCATTACATAAGTAACCCATGTTAAACATTGTGTGACTAGGATAGTTGCAATTATAAAATGAAATACCTCATGAACGACCATATTTGTTTTTTCCAGTTAAATCGCATGATTAGTGAGGTATGTATTGGTAAACCAGAATTATCACAAAAAAGTCAAAATATTTTTATGAATGGTAGCGAAGCGTTAGAAGCTTAGTGGTAAAGTATGCGACTTTTATCCGAAGACAGCGGTACAAAGTACGATTTCAACTATTTGATATTTAAATATGTATCATCATCATCATCATCAGCCTATGTTAGTCCACTGCTGGACGTAGGCCTCTCCTATTAACTATGCGTATAGACGCATTAGGAGGTAAATGCCCATAATCGCCACGCTGGGCAAGCGGATTGGCGATCGCAGTACTGTGTCCACTATGATGACGCTGCTGCCCATCATCAATCTTGTAGAAATGATCAGTGACACTTCAATCCCTTAGTCGACTCTTACGACACCCGCAGGAGGAGTTGGGGTGGTGACAAATGTATTCTTACTGCCGTCACCACACGGCATGTATACACATATTTAAATATCAATTCAACAGGGCGTTTTCACCTATTTGCTTCAAATTCAAGGCAGGCTTATTTAGGTCAAGTATAATTAATTTCTCTAAGAAACTAGTTTCTTAACTCTTACTGTTATAGAATTGTTAAAAAAATAAGTTTAATGTAAATCAAATGTATGTCAAATGTATGAAACGAAAAACATGTTTTTTTTTTCGATGTCAACAAAAGCCGATATACCAGGCAAAATATATTAAGGACCCAAGTAACCTGTCCAATTTAACGCAAATAAACACGAACACCCTGTATATGATCTCTGTACTATATGACCGAATTATATTTGATGTATTTTTTACTGTTTCTTGAACCTTTATAGAGAGAAGTGCATATCAATTACACCGTGTCGAATAAGTTCGAATACAAATATTTTACCTCAGTTCTATAAATACAGTAATCACAGGTTATCAAATACTAATGTAAAATAAAGAGTATATTCATCTTAATAAAATACAATTTAAAAAATGTCCCTAAGTTTAAAGGGTGCTTGGGAATGAGTATCATGTGTTCTAATAAGACGCAGCTCCATCACATACGGCAAATGGCGCTCCAGCGTGGTTTCAGACACACAATTTGACAGTTTTTTAGCCGAAATATGAAAGGCAAATTGGCCACCCCGTCGTCCAGGTTTAGGCATATTAAATTATTTTTGCTGTAACATGCTTTAAAGACCACATTTTTATAAAATCATCAACCTAGATCATATCAAAAAGTTACCAGGGGTATTTGGGGTCAAATGTGAAGAAAATGGTGCGTGCCGCGTAAGATCCGTTTGAAACGCGTTTGAGGCTGGTAAAAAACTTATAGCTGGAGTTATACCAAAATATTTCTTGTGATTATAGTATATAAGTGTGTTATTCATAAAACAAAATAATAACTATAGTAACTTTTTCTTAATTTGTTTTATTCGATATTTGTTCTGTATTCGAATTTATTGGACACGGTGTGTACCTCTTCACAGTATGTTTAACAGATTGTATGTAGCCCTATAATTTAATTTAATTTCTACTCTGATCATGTCAGATTTTAATTTAATTTACGCACTGACGCCCTGCTATGGAATGGTTTTCATGGAAGACTAGCGTCGGGGTACCCAACAAATATTTTGGAGAACGTTTTTTTCTTCAGGGACTGGAAAATGAGGCTAAAAAAGCAATGGGACATTTAGAAGATAGAATCGCAATGACATTGGTAAGTATATTGATTAATAAAATTTTAAAAATGTTGTAATTATTGTTTCAGTAAGTGTCGATTGCAAAAGAATTGTACATAGCTAAAGGCTTTAATAAAAACAAATCTTATCATCACATTTCTGGGTTACGAAACCAACACGGGTATAATGTCATTATTTATTTATTTATTTAATATTAAACTTAATCGTCCATTAAATACAAAAGCAACACATGTCAAAAAAATACTTTTTACAGGGGAGCTGTTTAACGATTTTGTATTCGTTTTTTGTTCACAAAATTTTTTTACAGCATTAATATTATATGTGTTATATATCAATTTGTAGGTATTTTAACCCTCTTTTGATGTGTTTGGTTATTAAAAAGTAATATGTGCTGTGCAAGCTTTTATGAGCGTATACGTCCGTTTTGCATAAAAAAATAACATTAACTCTGATTTTTTTTCCATGAAAGGCCACAAATACAAAAAAATAAGCATTTATTTCATTTAAATCATACATAAAATCATGTCTTAAACATAGAAATACTGTTTTTTTAACAAAACTGAACCAAAAAAAACTTTTTCTTACTGTTTCTTTACTTACATATTGTCAAAACATGTTTATAGGTACCGTAAACCGGGGTTACTTTGATTAATTTTAACTTTGGTTACATATTTTGATGAATTTAATGGACGTACTAGTTTAAAATTCAGATATAATTAGCGGTTTTCTTCAAGAATCAACCTGCTATATAAAAAAATGTGGTACTTTTAGTTAATAAATATAAAAATACAACGCGATCAAAGTTATATCGTTGAGAATGGAATTAATACTTTGATACCACTTATTTTTACTATAAACTGGAAATAGCCCACCTAAAAGTACGTAAATAATAAAAATCGGTTAAGTACATCTTTAGTTATTTGTTTTTTCTATGTGTATTGTATTTGTGTGGTGGTTACTATGATCCCATACTAAATGATCCAAATTGATATGTTTTGACGGTTTACTAGTTTTTTCATTAGAATTGATGCAAGAACTTAATTTTTACCGATACAAAAGTATATCTTTCAATATTTAATTGCAGAGATAATAAGTCTTTCCTAAAAATCTACTTAATTTATGATTAGTAATAATGTAACAATTTTTTTTTCTGACGACATGACAGTTTAGCGTTAAAGTACTTGGGTACTACCTATGTAGTGAAGCAATAGGCATGATGACTGTCAAGTCAAGTCAACATCTTTTTTCGATTTTTGAAAGATTTACATGAAATACCCAAAAGTAACGTCACGTTTGTATACTACACTTATATTAAATAAAAGTTCTGTACAATAATGACTGTAGTCTATATCTTAGTAATAATTTATTCGTGTATGATGCCGTGCATAATGTCTAATAATTTATTTTAAATACAGTCATCATCCCTATGTTGGCAGTCCCAAAAGTGAAAAAATAAATATTACTAATATAAGTTTTTAGATTCGTTAAAACATACACCGGGGTTAGATCTTTGTTTGTTTTACTTGTATTGTATACAAATAATATAATAGGAAAATATGACAAATACTTAGTAATCCGAAGTTTATGCCATTATTGTTTCTTCGTAGTCGCAATTATAGGTACACAAAATTCACAGTCATCTTCCACACAATCTCTAATATACTTTTAAGTAAAACGAACACAATACAAAGTACCACGTTTTACAATTACTGTTTTTATAAGATGTATTAAATTTTTTAAGATTTCATGCAAAAGATACTCAATTATTCAATCTGGTACATTTATGGATTTTAATATTATACTGAATTAAAAACGGTTGTAAATGCAACAATGTTTTTTGAAATTTAACATTCCGTATTGCGGCTCCTTTGTTTATAAAGAAATCTAAACCATACATATTTACTTTATTCAAAACAGCATCATGTATAAATATGGCTCCTGTGATTGATGCATTCGAATATATTTTTAATTCAAAAAGGTTGCAAATCCTAATACGGCAGTTTTGATGAATGAAAAATCAAATTAAAGAGGATATTTTAAAATTAAAGCTGCCACATTCCGTTTTGCGACTCCTTTTATATAAAGAAACATAATATTTACGTATTTATTTTATTCAAAACGGCCACATCTATAAATATGGCACCTTTGCTTACATATTTTTTAACGTAATCACTTATTTTTTCGTTTCATGGCACTTTTTCACAAAAATGTCGTGTGTTTTGGTCGACAGTCGAGTCGCAACTGACAAAATGGCAGTTTAGCACTGAAATAAGTTTAGAAAGAGCGATAGTGCAAAAAGGGCACCTGTATAATTTTGATACTTACTTACGTCAAATCGACAGGTGTCTTAGTGTCACGTAAAATATTAGTGCTGATAATGTCGTTTTTGCAATAAAATTTTTTTTTCACGGTTTTTGAGTTGTGTCGCTTTTGTATTTAATGGACGTTATGTTTACGCGGTTAAGACTAGTATG
This sequence comes from Thaumatotibia leucotreta, assembly GCA_025490895.1. Classification (NCBI taxonomy): domain Eukaryota; kingdom Metazoa; phylum Arthropoda; class Insecta; order Lepidoptera; family Tortricidae; genus Thaumatotibia; species Thaumatotibia leucotreta. The sequence goes on from JALPQI010023448.1 coordinate 19,324, forward strand.
TCGTTAAAATATGAGTCATAAACATGAAAGTTTAAATCTAAATATCGTCCTATTACTGCAAATACCAGCTATCTGCACAAATCAGGTTTTGGCAGAATCAATTTAATTATCATGGTAGTTAAATTCATCATCGAATAATATGACATAGATGAATCATTGAGAGCGTAGAATTGCATATGTAGTAGTATTGTTTGTTTACAGGCATTCTATATTTGAATTTTCTATTTTCTTGTACTATCAGCATAAAAAGAGGTTGTTATATATATCGAAGAACTAAAAACAAAAATAATGTCAGTGTCAAATTGTAAATATTATTTACGTTGATTGTATTTTCAATTAATTATTGTGTCCGCCCGTACGACTACGTATAATTTTTATATTTCAAAAAATATGACTGTAAGTAATTTTGGTCCTATTGAGAGTCAAAGTAAGCAAATAATTTTCAACTGTTATAAATATTTTGAACTTGAACTGACGAAAAATTTAAACTTGCCTTACACCGCTGCCCAGTTAGTTGAAAAAGCTACAGGTGTTTGTCTCTCTACTGTTTATAACATTGTGACTGAGAGTAACAGCGAGAAATTCGCAATAACAAAGAAATTCACCTCCCCGAAGAATAAAAAGTTGCGTCCTTGTCCATCAGCAGTAGACGATTTTGATCAGGAAGTCATCCGGAAAACTATATACAATTTTCATCTGTCCCATAAGCAATTTCCAACCTTAAAGGGACTCCGCTCTGTGTTAAAATCCGATATAGATTACAAATTTGGCATTTCCACCTTATGAAAACAAATACAAAAATTAGGATTTAAATGGAAAAATACCGAGGGCAACCAAAAAATATTAATGGAAAAACATACGACTGCTAAGAATAAATTATTTACCTTACCAAAATTGCGGAAAATCGATATCAAGATAGACCACTAGTTTATACTGATGAAACCACACTTCACATGTGTCCGGAGAAGCTTGGACCGATGGAACAGAATTTGGTGTAAAAAAACAAATTAGTACAGGCCAGCGGTTAATAATAGTGCACGCAGGAGGAAAATATGGTTTTATTCCCAACGCTTTGTTAATGTTTAAGGCAAACCAAAAAACGGGAGACTACCATAACCAGATGAACTTTGTCAACTACGAAAAATGGTTAAAAGAAAAATTAATACTGAACCTCAAACCGAATAGCGTACTTATCGTGGATAATGCGTTCTATCACAACAAACTTTTGAATCGTGCTCCAACGTCAAATTCTAATATACAAGAAATGATGGATTGGTTGACAGAACACAATATTTCGAATAACCCGTTGATGTACAAAACCAGTTTGTATGAATTAATTAAACAAAATAAAGAGCGGTTTCGCGAGTACCACATAGATGCAATTTTAAAAGAACATGGCCACTCCGTATTACGATTGCCACCCGACATTCAATCCAATCGAAAATATTTGGTTCATGGTAAAAGGATATGTAGCAAAAAGAAACGTTTCATTAAACATGCAAGGCATTATGAGTTTAGCAACTGAACGAATGAATACCATCACTGCTAAGGACTGGAAAATATTTGTCACCACGTCGAAAGTGAAGAAAATAAATATCGATGTCAGGAAGGAGAAATGGATAAAATTACAGACCATTTTATTATCAAATACTTGTGACAGCTCTGATGAAGAACATGATAGCGAATAAAAGAAAAAAACAGAGGACTACTACTTATTCCACTCCTTGGGTATGTCATTTTATTAAGTTAAGAGAAAATTATTCTACTTTTGTTGCGAACGGTACAACCTTTACAAATGCAATTCCATCTTCTCGATGATTAAAATATACGTGCACAATTGCACATAGCTGGTTGCAGTAATAGGACGATAGGTATATTCTAAGTTACGAAGTTTCCCATATACAGGGTGTAATCGATGAGTGACAGGCGATAATTCTGTAAATATGAGAGATATCATAAAACTTCTAACTGATATCGAAAGATCGTTACCCAACGAGTAAAATTACTTTAATAACTTTTTTGAAATAAAATCAGAAATATCCCAAATATTTCCTTCAAACCCTTCCAACAATTTATAGGGAATAAAAATTAAAGAGCCGCATTTTCTTGAACCTTAAGAAGGCGGCTATTAGGAAAAAAAAATAATACCTTCAGAAAACTTTATATAGCCAATTGTGAATTTACATTTTCAGAACGTTAGGTTATGATCTATATTGTATAGTCTTCCTATTCTACCTAGCGTTAACCCGGCCTGTGCCAGGGTCCGCTTTCCTGCTACATTTCCTCCACTTTGCGCGATCCTGGGCATCTTTTACTGTAAGCCCATTCCATTCACACTCATGTCAGCCTTCATCACATCTGGCCATCACTTCTATTGTATATTGTATAGTACCAGTTGATAAATTAGTGGCTTATTAGTTAGACAAATCAGTTATGAGACTTAGGACACTGCCCTTAAAGCTAAAGCAAATTTGAATACTTGTAGCTGGGTGCTTAGACATGTTGCCAACCGCTAACGCTTAATCGTCAATCGTAAACGAAAAGCAGCTAACTGTCTTTGTCGCACTAATATGAAAGAATGAGAGAGAGAGAAAACTACAATACGCTACTACGCGTTAGCGATTGGCAACTTGGTTAAAGCATCCCGATGGTTGTCAGGCGTTAAAATTGTATTTCGTTCCTAATTATGAAGAAAAAGCTTATGATACATTGTGTTACTAGTTACTAGGTAAGAATTTAACCTTTTTGCCGCCA
>JALPQI010023449.1:0-18902 GCA_025490895.1 Thaumatotibia leucotreta
TGTTGTTAATATGACGCAAATGCAGTATCCAGGCGACTAGTAGTGCAATGTGTGATTACCAGTTTAAGCCCTTCATCGATATCTTGAATATTTTTTAATTTATAGACGGATTTTGCGAACAGGTGCTTCGAGTTGGTTGTGCGGCGGTGTTCTTAGTGAATCTGCTAAGGCATTACATTGTAAAAGTGAACATGTAAGCGGATTTAACGAATTTGGGAAAGTGTTTAGTAAAACTATTATATTTTAAAAGGATCTATTGATATTGTGTATTTAAATTGTATTATCTTTATTAGTTTAGTATTTTAGACCCATGTCATACCTATACTGGAACAAAATTATAGCATTTAGTAGTGGATGACACCCATGTCATTCATTTCATTTCATGAAATTGCTCCTTATAGTGTCATCCACTGGTACATTTACCTTAATATACGCGAGTTTATCCGTTTTCATAGTTTTATTTTCTTCTTTCCTTTTTTTAGGATTTACCATTTGTGCCTGAACATATTAAGTTAATTTATGTTTTGTTCATAATCTACAATTACATTTTAAATTGTGTTGTTTTCACTACAACTTTAGGCCGTGTGTGCTAAATAAATGAAAATATTATGCAAGCTATTTTACTGTAAACTCTACCTCGGTTGTAATTTAGTTGGGCAACCTTTACTCGCACACATTACGTGCGTAGGTACATATTTACTAACCAACCCATATCATTACTTTACGTAGGGTAGCAGACTGAAGGAAATAACAATGTTTTGCTTAGTCGCAGATAACAGACGCCTACCCTGAAAATTAGTGTACTCGGGTATATGCGGAAAATAACGACACTGTTTTGCCTCACAAAGTTATTATTACTACACAAGGCTCAATTTTATAAGGTTCTGTACCTAAGTTACAGAGTAAGTAGGTAACATGTTTCCTAACAAAACTCAGGCAGGAATCAAGCTTAACACTTTGAGCGCGGGGAACTCCCGAGGGGAGTTCTCTGTGGGAAGTCCATTTTCGCTACAAAGCGGAAAAATCACGGGTTCGGCTACGAGCGTAGCGCGTAGCACTCGTCCGCAATGAAAGTGTTAAGGCATTTTTTCAGTCAATAACCTATAGGCTAAACAGAATAATCAGGTAGGTGCAGGGTCTTAATAAAAGAAGAAAAGAAACCTTTCAATTAATTAAAACTATTAAAGTAGGTACTACAATCGTAAACTCTTTCTATCGCGACTGACCTTGAATGTGAAGTTTCTGCGTTAGAGGTCACGGGCATGTAATAAAAATCAAACGATAAACAGCAGGCCTAGCAAAGAGGCCATGCAATCGTATACGATAAGCGATAAGTCACGTGACTATAATATTGTATGGGAATGGCCACGTGGCTTTTCGTTCGAATCTGACATTCTCAAACATAAACTTATTAATGGGCAGTATTAATAATAATTAAAAAAAACCCGCCAAGCGCAAGTGGGATTTAAATCGACACGAGTTACAAATTTCCTTTTTTCACGTGTCTCGTACGACGTTTTTTAGTACAGATGATGGCCCTCTGAAGTTTTAGACCTGACGTAAAATGAGCCACTTCTCGCACTAGCACCTAAAAAGTCAGCATTGCGTACTAAAATAGTATATTTCCTAACTAGTGCGGGAAAACTTTTTTTCGGCGAGGGCTAAAGTTGGAGCCCGAGTGAAACGAGGGCGACAATCACCCGAGTTAAAAAAAAGTTTTTGCACGTGTAAGGGACGATTTTTTCATAACAAGTGCGTCAAAAAGAGAAATTAACGCGCGCGAAGCGTGCGCAAAGTTCATTTTTGCGCACTAGTTAGGAAAAATCAGTTAAATCAACCTATTTCAAAAACTAAGATACTTTGATCAAACCAAAAATCGTTGGAAGAGTATATTATTAATATGCATCACCTCCGTTTAGAATTAGGACCCTAAAAATAGGATAGTGATCATTTGGCTCCCGCACCGAGGGATCCGTATAAGCTTTAAATTATTGCATGAAATTAATATGTACCAATACATGTAATAAAATTCGAGATTCCTTAGGCACTGGTCTCATCGCGAGCTACTAAGCTATGAACTACGAACTAACGAACGAACAAAAGATACGCACTCCCGAGTAAATAAAAGAGACACGGCGAAACTCGCCCAGCTATCAGCTATCATCGCCGGGCGAGTATCGCCGTGTCTCATTTATTTACACGGGAGTGCGTATCTTTTGTTCGTGTTTATAGCCCATAGTTCATAGCTTAGTAGCTCGCGGTGAGACCAGTGCCTTATGATAAAAAGAGGAATTGGGTAATTTAAGGCAAAAAACAAGTAAATATTCTTGATAAAAAAAAACATTACAACAAAGTATAACTTTGGCACCAAATTATAAGTCTGTATCGTGGAAACCACAGACATACATACAACTAAGGTTACCTTACTATAAACAACGGCTTAGAAATATTGCGTAAAATGTTACGACTACAAAAACCAATATTTATGAATGCTACTGTAATAAGCTAATACAAAACAAACGTTCTCCGAAACTGAATCTTTTATTGTAGGTATTCGAAATTATTTCAGCTCATATAAGTAAAATATATTGTGATTGCTAACAAGTAATTAAGGCCGCGTTATTTATAGGCGGATGCCCAGTGAAAGCCGGGTATCCACAATAGCACGGGGTGTTGCAGCACTGTAGCATTCTAGTGACGCAGACGGGAGGCTCACACACACAAATATATGCCGAGGGGCAATTACCACAATTTGCAATTAATTACTCCACAGCGGCGACCGCGACAGACCTCGACTACAAGCCACGTGCGTTATTTAACCGCGCATTATGAAAATAGTGGTCAGAAATATCTAAAAACGGATTAGGTATCTGTTTATTCTAAAAAAAAATGTATCAAGTCTTCAATTTTGACGAGAACAATGGCTCTGCAATATCCACCTCCTCCAAGAGTTTTTTTAGATTTTTGGTAACAAAATAGGGAAGTTTCCTTGAGTAAGTAGGTACTTACCAAATTTCTTGTACATTTTGGGAAGTGGGGAAATTTTGCTCAACTTCATGTACTCGTAAGTAAATAGGTGGCAAAATGCATTTTTTGGCAAATTCTAATTTTTTGATTGTCATACTACAATTGCTTTGTAGGAGATATCATAAACCATTTACACTCTTAATTTAGTGAATTACTTGGACCTAAATTCAATAAGTATACAGACGACTATGGACATAGGTACTTTTAAGCTCTTCAAAGCATAGGGGTGGTTACAAAAATTCACATGGCGTATAAAAGAGCTTTCCCAACGACACCCAATTTGATAGGGTGCGTGAAATTGTTTATTCTGTTTTGTGTCGGGATTTTTTGTGCCTCCACTCTTTGCGATGTAATTAACTAATAGAGTTAGGACACTGGCAGAGTGGTACGGCTTATTTTACAAGGTTTACTGACGTTCCCTTTAAAATAATTTTAAATTCCGAATGAATTCAGTCAATTTTAGTCTAGATTTGTGAGGGTATTACGTGTCTTATCACAGATGCATCCCAAAGCCAAACATATTTCAGGTAAGATATATTTTTTGCATGATAAAATAAACATAGTGTGTATTTCGGAAACACTAACAAGTAATAGCTAGTTCGCATGAGACCCCTGAACACGTAGAAACACAACAACGAGCGCGATGTATCCTGTGTCTCCGAAACCAGTTAACGCTGTGCCCCAAGTTATTCGGTTCGGGAAGTCATTAGCAATTCAAATACCTAACCACCGCATGGTTACTCCCACTGAAGAGGGGATTCTCTTTCACATGACCGCTTTTGTAAATTATTTATTACTGTTTGGCCAGTTTCAAAGTCCCGCTTTGTTTCCCAGGAAATACGACGATGCAAATGGAAATAACTCTTAGGACCCATTTCGCGTTATTTCACCTTTATATTATCCTGTTTATGTGGAAATGCCGTAAAACGGCAGGAATAGTAAACAGGAACATACATTAATTACTTTTTATTTATTTATTATAAGCCTACATCAGTCGAACAGTACTTTTCAGATAAATATACGATTGTGATTAATTGCTGCTCTAATTAATTTTAGACCTTTACCAACCCTCAAAATACTAACGCAATAAGTGCAAAGATAAACGGGAAAGAGCTTTAAAATAACCTCAGGTGCTTTTAACAGACGATTTTGTATGGTTTCAACAAGGCTGTATAACTTAATCCTAGAAAGTTAGTTCCCCCTTCCTACTTAGTCCTTAGGTCAGTTTTGCTTTATATATTTACTTATGTTAATGTTGAGCAAACTACATAGGAAAACTTCCCAGTCAAACGACGTCGTCAAAATTAATCAAGCAGTTTACTGAGCTGTAGTGTCGCAACTATCTTTGAAGGAAACCTTAACCACCTCGAAAGTTTAGTCTAGGTAGTAGTACAAAGCTTTACAATGTAGTGTTTCTTATTAAAGTGATTTCAGGTCGATTTATTTCTTCTCCAATATTTTGTGACTTTAAAATCCGACACGACGAGAGCACGACTGGAAAACTCTACACTTCGAGCAGGTTGCGGTAAAGTGGATTTTGCAAAAGACTTAAGTGTAGAGGTTCTTTAACATGTCGTAGGACTTTTGGCATTTGTAAAGTCGTGTTGCAGAAGGAGCGGGAAGAATTTCAATCACAGGCGCCGCAGGCTGTGCTCGCTAGACAAATTGCAGACGACGTAACGTGGCCGTATCGCACTAGACTGTACACGCTAGATGTTCTTGCCAATAATATTAAATTGCTCTAGTTCATGAACGCTCTTCCATAATTAGTGCTTTATTTATAGCTTGATATACTGTAAAAACTTAATAGAATACGGAGCTAATTGAAAAAAAAAAAACTATATTTTGTGCAAGTAGATATTGCATGGAAAAACTGTGGTCAATAGTTAACAGCTGTAGCGTGTATTTTTATGATTTAGTCACATGAAATCATCCAAATATGACACTGTTTATGTAGATTATAAGATCAAATGAAATTAAGAATTTCTGTACTTAACTTTTACAGTGGCCACAGGAGACCTCTTATTTACCTTGTAATGCCATAGTTCATGCAACAGACTTGTCTGTCAACTAAATAATATCACTCTATGATTAAATATTCCACATTTTGGTTTACATAAATTTAAATGCCTCTGTATAATTGTGGAACCCCAAGAACATCGAAGAAAATTGCATACATTAACCCCGTATCGCTACCCAGGTCTCAATATGAGTGTATTCACCCTACCCTTTTATCTTTATCTCCCGGTATTAAGCGTAGTACTTGCATTATAGCAAACATACAGGTTGCGTCGCTTATTGAAGCGAGAGGCTCGTTGTTACGAGATAATTGGAGATCCGGATAAAGACATTAATAACAAAATAGATATTAGAGACGGGGGTCGGGACCCCTGCCGCTTGTTATTTCCAAACAAGGAAATTGTAATAAAGTTACAGGATACGTCCATTGCCCTGTAATATTGTTAAGGAAATAGGGCCTACAGGTTATGATTGTGGCCCGCTCATGAATTTGTAGGTCTTCGAATAGAAAGTAATTTGGGAAGTGGCTACGCTACGCCGTAGTCGGCTTGCTCAATACCTCTGGGCATGCCGACATCCCCTGATTTACGTGTTGCCCTCAAAGCTAAATCAAACGTCAATTGCACTGAAGTCTTTAATCACCCCGCCTTTGATAAACTGAGCTTGTTACTGAGGTGAACGCATTTAATATGTAATGGATGTCTGAATGTACAATACCTACGCCTATGTATTAATTAGGTGATTAATTAGATCAAACTTGTTCACTGAACAGACCAAATTGTTGTTTAGGCTTTGGTATGCAGGTTGCAGGCTTGAGTGATCGAAAGCATTTGGTTTACTATCAAAAATGTAAAATCACGGTATGAAATAAGTGGGTATTTTTGGTACCTTTACCTAAAGTATAAGTATTATCCCAACATTTGCTGAATCGCACAATTACATTCTTATCTTAGGTAAAAAAAAAGGATTTATTGCAATAAAATTTATAAATGATCACAGTTTTGTAGTTAGGTTACATATCGACGGTAGAAAGGCTAATTGACTTAACCGACATTTTATGAACTTTACAGGAGAGCCGTTTAAAGTCTTATTTTTTAGAAAAAAAATCGCTACAAAAAAAGTAACAGGTATATTGTAACGCAACTGCCATCAAATATTCAAGATATAGAGGCGCATACTTTGGTTCCTACCTTGATAAAATTAGTTTATTATGTCTCGAAATAAAGGTCGCTTAAGACAAATCTGCTAAAAATGAGAGAAAGGCTAATTGGTTCAAATACCAACAGCGTCTGCCGCCGGAGGCAAGTCAAATGACTGTAGTGTACAAGTGCACTTTTTTAAAAAGAAGGCTAAATGAGCTAAACGCTATTTTTACTATACAACGGGGTAAGGCTAAACAGTTTAAGCGATTCTTTAATGGAAATAAGTGGCGATTCTAATTGACTTAATGACACACACTCATTAAAAAACGGATTGCTTAAATCTCAGGAATTATATGAATATGATTAAACATGGTGGTTGAAGCTCGGATATTTAGAGACAAAGGTATAATTACTCTGCAGGTCTAAAGAAAACAAAATGAATGAAAATCGTTTTTCTCAATTTTTATTGCTATATAAAGAAAAAATATTTGCTTCTAATAACATAATGGGATCCGCAACAAGCTTCGTCATATTATCTACATGCTAACATAATTAGATAGTTATTTAGCAGAATCAGTCTTAGAAAAATTGCGGATATTGATTACAGCGTTTCATCCGCAATAACCTTTCTGTCGCTTTTATTGGAAAAAAAATGCTCTTTTTGCCTAACATCTTTAATTAATTTATTACTACGCTTGATAGTTACGTTACATTTTTAATCTTAATTTTTATTATATCTGTAGTCAGTTTTTTTTACAATACATATAAGCGGCAGAAATACGTTAGTAAGTATTTAGACTTAAACTTTAATTATTATTAAATAATCAAGAAATAACAATGAAAATAATGAAATTATTTCATAATGTGAAATACACGATTTCAGTATCACACACAAATCACTACGGCACATGCGCCTACCGGCACAGTCTACAAGTGATTGACGCGCCCGCGCGGGGGGCGGCGGTAGTTATAGGCGAGCGGCTCAAAAAGCACCGACGGCGGCAAGAGTGTGATTGTACCGCCGAGTCAAAAGTTTCTCATAGAAATTTTTGATGATTTAAGCTACACTGATATGATGCATTATGATTTTATTATGAGGATTTAAATGACACAGGTCAAACAAATATTCTATTTCAACCGACATTCTCATCTATAAAAAGAGGTTCAAAATGCTTAAGTAACATACATTTTATGGTTTAGGGTTTTACGTATTTGGTTGAAGCGACCCATGCCCTAAAAAATTGGGAAGAGCTAAATGGTTCAAGCGACATGCTTCTTTTTAATCGACTTCAAAAAGGAGGAGGTTTACAATTCGTCGAAATCTTTTTTTTTTTTTTTATGTATGTTCCCCGATTACTCAAAGACGCGTAGACCGATTTGAAAACTTCTTTTTTTGTTTGAAAGGGTATACCTTCTAGTTGGTCCCATTGTCACCGAATTCTGATCTGGTGATGGGATCCTGGAGAAATCGAGGGAACTCTTCAAATGTTGTAAGCACACATGGCATTTTTCGTTTATTTTCGAAGACTAATCAAGTATTTGCGTCTAGTCATGAACGTCTTAAGTTGGTGATCTGATGATGGAAGGTACAACTCCTTAGCAATTAGGAGTTGGGGGATAATTCTTTAAATATAACATATTTCGTGTATTTTGGAAGCTATTTGAATATTTGCCTTTAGGTGGTCATAGCCTTATGTTGGTGAGCTGATGATGGAAGGTACAACTCCTTAGAGATTAGGAGTTGGGGGAAAATTCTTTAAATATAACATATGTCATGTATTTTGGAAGCTATTTGAGTATTTGCCTTTAGGTGGTCATAGCCTCATGTTGGTGAGCTGATGATGGAAGGTACAACTCCTTAGAGATTAGGAGTTGGGGGATAATTCTTTAAATATAACATATGTCATGTATTTTGGAAGCTATTTGAGTATTTGCCTTTAGGTGGTCATAGCCTCATGTTGGTGAGCTGATGATGGAAGGTACAACTCCTTAGAGATTAGGAGTTGGGGGATAATTCTTTAAATATAACACATGTCATGTATTTTGGAAGCTATTTGAGTATTTGCCTTTAGGTGGTCATAGCCTCATGTTGGTGAGCTGATGATGAAAGGTATACTCCTTAACGATTAGGAGTTGGAGGATAATTCTTTGAATATAAGAAATGTCATACATTTTCGAGATCTATTCAAGTGTTTGCTTAGTAGTTATGTATGACATGTTGGTTAGCGGTTAGTGATTCTTTAAATAATATAGATTCAGATTTTCTGGCCTATTATAGTGCAGTACATTCTAATTATAAATATTTATAGCACACTAAATAACGATTTTACACTACTAAAAAGCAAAAAATAAAATATTTTAAAATAAAAATTAAACCGCCTTCAAAAATTAACCCAAACTAAAAGGTAAAAATTAATTTTAGTTCCTACTTCTTAGGATTTCCTACCCAAACCTTTAAACCTTTTACCCTATTCATTGAAATAAAATATTATGGCTAGGTATCCTACAGATTTCTTAGAAGTCGGTGCCAAGCTAAATATGTTCACTTCGCGAGTATAAGATTGTATTCGATAGAGCTTTGTAACTTACTGTCACTCCGGTTAGGCTTTCATCAAAATGACTGAGGTAGATCATTATGTTGATAAAAACATAATCGGCGGCACTTGGCACCGACTTCTAAGAAATCTGTAGGATACCTAGCCATAATATTTTATTTCAATGAATAGGGTAAAAGGTTTAAAGGTTTGGGTAGGAAATCCTAAGAAGTAGGAACTAAAATTATTTTTTACCTTTTAGTTTGGGTTAATTTTTGAAGGCGGTTTAATTTTTATTTTAAAATATTTTTATTTTAAATGGAGGCTAAATGCTTCAAACGCCTATGGTGGCACTTTTTTGTTGAAGTACAATTGACTGAAACGACTATGCTCGTGTGTGATGGAGTAAAGCCAAAAGGTTCAAATCAAAACGAATGGCAAAATTGAGAAAGTAAAAACCGCTTAAGCGGGAACCAACCAAACATGTTTGTGGGTCAAGTCACGTTTCATTCAAAAATGCAATTTTTTGTGTTGCTTCATGCCTTGATTTTTTTAACGCTGTACCAAATTTCAGAAGTGTTAACCGCCATCAAAATCGTCTGATCACTATGAAACCGAGCTCAATAGACGGAGAAAAATCTGCCAATTCCGATGATATAAATAACTCAATATCGCCCAAAGTGTCGCTTAAGCCAATTAACCTTTCTACCGTCGATATAGGTACATCTTTACATCTCTTTGTATGCGTAGGAAGGTAAACTTTATTATTGGAGCATCTTTGAAATATAACCGAGCTTTCCTCATTCAATACTTTATTGTGTAGATACCTACAAATGTTACTTTTCATCATTTTCTTATTCTTTGAAATTGCGAGGGAATAACCTACATGTTTGAAGTTATTAACCGGTAGAATCACAAATTTTGTAGCTATACATATCTGAGTGTGTATTCTTATTTATTTCAACCTGTAGAGGTATAATAACTGTGAATAGCAGACAGGTACAGGTGTGCTTTGAGCTTATTACGTTCGGGGAGTGATTTCCGTCTCGCGCTGAGTCTGTTTCGACATTGTATCCGATCTAATAATCATGTGAAACAGTATTATATAGCCAGACGTCGCGACGACTGAAACAAGTGCCTGTCTGACAAGTTAGTCTAAGCCATGTTTCAATTTAACATAGCTGTCCTTTGTGTAATTTAATTCCCGTACCTGTCTACCTACTCGAATCTAGCCAGGTGACGAAGGTATGTTGCTAATCATTACTTAGAAGTGGCCTCGCTTTGTGATCAATTTACATTATTTGCTTCCATAAATATAGAAATAACATGCTGTGGAAGGCAAATCAATCTTTCCATCAAAATAACATGGCATAAAAAATGTATAATGTTGAATTACTTAGGGGACTTATTTATTGTTAAATTAATTTTGACTGTAAAATATTAGAGGAGCTCCCGCTAATTGGATTAAAATTTTAGCACTCCTCGAGGCGGGCCCGATATCGAATTTTGATTTAGCTTTCACAAATAATGATTCGGTCGGTCAGTTTTTCGTATTATGGCTGATTGTATTTATGCTTATCGGGCTCTTCTTCAAACATTTCCATTATTACTCTTAAACAATGTATATTATGTATTCAGCAAAAAACATTTAAATTAAAATGTACAAGTTTTTAGCCAGTTTTTATTTTTGAGTCAGTTTCATCGGCTGGCGACTGCACGTTCCCACTGCCGGACTCTGGCCCTATTGTTACGAGTCACTGGACATTTTCAATGGCCATTGTTAACGATCGCAAATTGGATAAGTTTATAACTATACACACGTTACATCGTCCTTTTTACCGTAGAACTTTCATATTGAATTTCAGAGTTAATACTAAATTAATTTATGTCCGACCCTTACAGCCTGGGAAGTCTCTGAGTCACTTAATTGAGTCTGTAAATTGTACCTACGTGACATTTTATTCTCCCACACAAAAAGATGCAAAATAACTAGAACAGCTCAGTAATCTCTTTAAGGTAACCTCTGACACTCAGAAATATTGTGATATTGTGGATTTACTAAAAAAAAATATTATCAGTGTATAAAATGTACCTACTTGTGTAATAATGATACGTGCAAAAATGTGAATGTCTTCATTATTAGGACAATAAATGCACCGCTACTGGTGAGGACGACTCAGGGCTGTTATTGTCATCACAGAAATCGCCGCAGGACAACCATTGTTAGTGGATCTTGGATAAGAATATTTCGTACGGTTGTAAAGGTCGCGCTTATGTTGGATTCCTGGGCGAGCAGCGTTTTGTGATCTGTGTACGTATGTTAAGAGATGTATAAGGCGTAAGAGTATGGGGCCGCTCTGCCGCTGCTCTATTTGCACACGTTTTGAATGTCATTGTCACGCTGCTAATTGCCGAGGACAGGCGTCCTCGCTCCCTCTGTACAACACCTATGTGATGCGCCAAATATGCAATTTTCACTTTTATTCCACTCTTTCATTCCATCCTTTTGAAGCAGGGCTGTATTTTTTTCAGTACAGCGAGATATTGGAAAATGATTTTCAGTTTGACGTGATGAGTGCAACACATTTTTTAAGTTTCAAAATGATGACCAGATTTGGCGGGCGACGTGCAAAGTGAAAATATCTCAGGAGTAATTATAATATTTTTATTTCGTTGAGTAAGAGTAAAGCTGTTAGAAGTGGCAAGCGTAGGCTGGGGGAACGGAAGAGGCCTCGGCACCGCGACTTCGAATTATTTTTTCCGCGCAGTTGAGTTCGAATGCGCTTCCTCGAGTCGCCTCAACTCAAAAGCAAACTTTACATGTTTACATTACTCTTAACTCTTATAATATTAAGCAAGTTTGTTTACGACTGTCGCTAGCGAGGTCTTAAAATTGAAGTGCGCGATAAGTTCGAAACGCGGAGTCTAGATATTACGTAGCAGGTTCTAGTCACAAAATATTCTAGTGCCTTTACTAAAACTGTTTAGGTACCTACATACAAGAAATCTTTGCACACTCCATTTATTGGGGGTCATTTTAATATCCTCGGATATGTAGGTACAGTCGCCATCAGATATATCGTAGCGTCCGGAGTGCTCAAAAATATCTCAACACGCCTCGGTCTATACGTTTCGTTAATAAATAGTACGGTCAAATCGTACGTAATTTTACCCTAAACTCGCAAATCAAGTAGTATCGCTGCATTTTTGGTATGTTGTTTAGACACCATAGGACAGTATAAAACCATATTTTGCAAGCAAAAAAAAGTTGTGCTAGCTGGGTAGTACGTGAAAAACTGCGAAATTTACGGCCATTTTTTAGTTTCTGATTTTTATTTAAAAAACCTTACGTTTTTTGATATCATATGTCAATAAACGTTTAAAGACTAATAAATTTCCAACAAGTTGAGCTAACATGCATTACCTTAGGTCTTATAGTTTCAGAGATTCGAGACTTTAAAAGTACCCCTTTTTGTAAACTAGATAAAATTTTGTGTTTTGCTAACGTTTTCGACTTAAAATCGCCTCACCTAATTATGCTACGAAAAAACATGCAATAATGACCTTATAGCGCACTTAATATTCTTTAATTTAAGGGTAAAATTAGGTCTGTGAACTTTGTAGTTGAAAGTATAAACCCGAAATTCCAAAGGCAGGAGGCCCGCTATCTAAGTTTTTCATACAAATCGCAAGTCGAGTTGCAAAGCTGCAATGTTGGTATATTATAAAGGCTTTATAGATTTATACGAAAATGCATATTAAAAGAAAAACAAAAAAATAATTTGGGCATAGGACGTAAAAAACGGAAAAAAAATCGCACTTTTTTTAGTTTTTGACGTTTAACTAAAAATCTATTATCTTTTTGATACTGATTGCTATAAAACTAAGAAAGAACATTAAATTTGAAAGGATTTGAGCTACGTTGCATCACCGTAAGTTATATATATTTTGAGATACGACATTTCAAAAAGTGCCCTTTTATCAAAACATAAACAAATTTTAGGTTACGTTAAAGCTATTCACTAAATATTGGCAAAACGTTCGCGCTAAGAAAATAAAAGTAATTGTAGATAATAACTACATTAAATTTGGAACAAATTAAGCCGATAACAATTACTGTAAGTCTTATAGTTGGGGGTATACGAGGCTTCGAAACATGCATTTATTTTCTTAACTTAATGAAGGGCACATTTTGAAATGTCGTCTCTCTAAATCTATATAATTTAGGGTAATGCAAGGTAGCTCAAATCCTTTGAAATTTAATATTCTTTCTAAGTTTTGTAGCAATTTGTATCAAAAAGATAATAGTTTTTTAATTAAACGTCAAAAAGTAAAATAAGTCCAATATTTTTTCAGTTTTTTTCGTCCTTTGCCGAAATTCCTTTTTTGTTTTTCTTGTAATATGCATTTTTGTACGTCCTTATAGGGCCTATCTAATATACTAAAATTGCAGCTTTGCAACACGACTTGCGATTTGTATGAAAAACTTAGATAGCGGACCTCCTGCTTTTTGAATTTCGCGTTTTTAGTTTCAATTACAAAGTTTACTGACCTGATTTTACCCTTAAATGAAAGAATATTAATTGCGCTGTAAGATAATTATTTCATGTTTTTCGTAGCATAATTAGGTAAGGCGATATTAAACCAAAAACGTTAGCAAAACTCAACATTTTATCTAGTTTACAAAACAGGGTACTATTTGAACTCTCGAATCTCTGAAACTATAAGACCTACGGTAATGCATGTTATCTCATCTTGTTACAAATTCATTCATCTTTAAACTTTACCTGATACATATTATCAAAAGACGTAAGGCTTTTTTTATAAAAATCAGAAACTAAAAATAGACAGTAAATTTCACAGTTTTTCACGTATAACGCAGCTAGCACAACTTTTTTTTGCTTGCAAAATGTGGTTTTATACTGCCCTATGGTGTCTAAATAACATACCAAAAATGCAGCTTTACTACATATTTTGCGAGTTTAATATACGATTTGACCGTACTAAAAGGCGTGTTCAGATATTTTTTAATGCGCCGGACGATTGCGAACGTGTGTACTAATGTAACGTAGTATGATACTAATTTATTTAAGATCGACATAAAAATGAAACAAGTAATGGAAATTGAAATATCTTTATATCTGGCATATTTTAGATCTGGCAATCGTATTTCAATTCAAGGGACTGTGGAAATTTACATCATACCTACATGTGCCAAAAATCAGAAACACTGACAAATTACTCTTTTCAAACGCAAAAAGCGGATTAAAAAGGGTAGCTTGGCTTGTTTGAAGGTAATCACAGGTTAAAATTTGCGGCCGGCTTTTGCTACCAAACGTCACAGAGAGTTGTCCGTGTTAGCTATCCACGTTCGTCAGTCTTCTATGCTCGATATTTATAGAAGATGAAGCAGCAAAAGGGGTAATAAATTGAGTTCGGGTTTCGGCAAATATTAATTAATGGAAATTAGATTTAGTTGACGATGTTGAGGATACTACTTGTATTCCTTATATCCGCCCTAACGTTCTTGAATATATAAATAGGTACGTCGTTACTTACATAAATAGGTAGGCCGTTGCCTATCTTAACTAATATTTGTCTCAGTAGAATCGACTTTGCTGTCGAGGTTACATGATGTACATAGCAAGTCGGGTCTATACTTATTGTACACTTTTTGCACTAAATACAGCATGAAAGTAAAACTTAAATATGCATATAAATATACATAAATTAATAAGTAGTAGGTAAGTACTAAAATTGCTTTACTGATATTGGGTGTTGAAACTGGAACTTAATTGCCTCCGTGTACAATCTTTATTATCATTGTTTCTAGAAGTCTATTCAAAAGCATTAATATTAGAGATTCGGAAAACGTTACATTACTCGGGGTTGTGCTTGAGTTTGACAAGGTATCTATTTTATATGAAATAGGTACGTTTATTTGTTAAATACATATTTAAAATTATTGTTTATCGATATTGTAGCCTGCATAAACTTATCAGTGATTCGGTATAAAGGTATTGCTGTAGTAATTCACCCTTGACAGGGGAGACGCAAACATGATTTGGCGACGAGCTCGATCAAACGTTAATAGTCTATGTCACGAGAGAGTGTGTGTCTGTTGGTCTCTATAGGCCTTAACAATAGAAAATAACCTAGTATATGTATAGGTACGATTTTATTTATACATTTTTCATTTACCCCTTGGATAATAAATAGCATTTAATTAAATCGCTTTAATCATGCAGACTACGTGACAAAATATGCATAATCAGTTAAACTAAATTGCGCTGCGCCCTCGAGTTGACATTAACATGTAAATAAATGAGGTTATAAATGAATGTTCAAAATATTTAGAATCCAGCCTGGCTGGCGTAATAAATAGCCAATTTTTAACCCTCTAGTCGCTTCGTGATACATTTATGTGTTTGTTTAAACAATTAAAACTTTTCAAAGTTTAATTAAGACTTTAATCATTCACGTGGCAAATTAGAAGTAATTGCATTGATATTTATCATTACTGAGCTTATTTAATCCTATCCCTCGCACTGGCACCAAAAACCATCCTATTTTATACTAGCGTCTCGCCCTGGCTTCGCACGGGTACAATTAGTATTAATATGTAAAAACCTTCCTCTTGAATCACGTTGTCTATTTAAAAACGCAGCAAAATCTGTTGAGTAGTTTTCAAGATCTAATCATGCACAGTTACAGACATAAGGAAGCGAATTTGTTTTATACTACCATCTTAAAACTAAAGTGCAATCGTGTTAATAATTCGATACATAGGTACTACTACTATAACAGAAAAAATAACCGTCTTGCACGATAAAACCAAACTTTTACATAAATCCATATTTCTTTAGAGGTACATTGGACCCGTAATTCTCTAAACACACTAGTAAATCCCGTCTGAACTTAATAAATGGCGACAAGCACTCAACCTGATTACAATGAAAATATTTGAGACTAGCGGATTGTTCGGTCATTGCTTGGGTCCGAGTAAAATAATGTTTCATGACATGAAATATGGATTCATTTCAGTTTGGTTCAAGTCGATCTACAGGGTGTTACACCATCCACTGAAAACCTTGAACGGGGTGATTTGGTAGGTTATACTGATGAACAACTTTTACTATGAAGCTCGCGAAATCTCCAAAAAAATGTTGGCTTTTTCATTAAAAATGTCGTAATAAATCGGTCAAAATATATTAAAAATATTTTTTTTTTTTAGATTTCGTGAATGTTGTTCAGTATAGCCTACTAAATCACCCCGTTCTGATTTTTCAGTGGATGGTGTAACACCCTGTATATCAACCTTGACAGTTGGTTTTAACACATTTCAAAAAATGCGATACGATAACCGTCTTCGTCATGTTGTGCTAACCGATGTCATGAAATTGTCCCCGTAATGAGATAAAAAACAAGTTGTGTGTTGTGTGAGTGAGTCAATGAAATGATGATAAGATGAGAGTGCAACAATATTACTTAAAAAAATATTTCTTTGTTGTTCCTCAAAATATTGATATACTAATTAATGGATTAGCTGTCCAGTGTCATCTTCAGCATTTTTTAAGTATGCTGTAGGATGTGTCGTCGTTTGCTGGTGGTAGGACCTCGTACAGGGTCCGCCCGGATAGCTAGTAGCTGGTACGGTAGCTATTAGCTACCACCGTCTTACCCGTTAACCTGCCGCTAAATAGCAGTGTTTCGGTTTGAGGTGTAATTACCTACTGGCATACTTAGATAGAGGCAATCCAATTAAGTCCTCAGGGTAGGCAGCGCATAGGCGATTTTTTGATCACTATGTCCATGGGCCTCAGTTCCTGCTTTCCATCAGGTGGGCTGAGAGCTCAGTTGTCTACCTTAGTCACATAAAAAAAGAGAAATGACGAGATTTTAAAAATTAGTTATTTGCTTATTTAGGTATTTTTATGGGAGGTTGGTAATTGATACTGATTTAGCAGAATAGTAATGCGATGTTTTATTCAAATAATAGCCCAAAATAGTTAGAGTAACGCTTATAAAATCAAACAGAATTTCTAATCCTTCTGGCTTTAACATGCTACGCGCTACGCTGCTACGATTTGCGTAGCACTACCGCGAGCTAAATTAGCTCATTCATTGAAACCAAACTTCATTGAACCCTCTGAAAATGTATAGAGTAATTAGTATAAAATGCCAACTGGATTAACTACAGCTAAATTGCGCAGCATTACACGTAAACAATAAACATTGTCGAATTGAATTCGGTGTTTTAGTGCGTCGATCTTGAACCATTTGTATAAGCCTCTAAATCTGTTCTTTGGCAATTACTTCCGCTTCACCCTACTTAATACATTACAAAGATTACTCTAATATTCATGGAGCTTAAATTGGATTAAGCGTAGGTAGCTTTTTTTTTATTTAGCGGTTGAATAGTAAATTAAATAAGTAATTATTTCAGTATGTGACCCATTGCTTAAAAAACAGGGTGCAATTAGTCCCATATGAACCAACCACTATCTTGTATTTTATAATTACTACACAATAAAATATGCAAAAATCGGTGAAAAATGAAACTGATTATTAACAGAATTGTGGGCGACAAAACCGATTAGCCCGTTTTTGGTATTTTTTATAAAAATGCCTTATTTTTAATAGTTTTTTAATTTAAATTAGATGTAAATACGGCTTTCATTTTAAACATAGGTATTATTTAAACACCTAATATTTCTGTGAATACCGTACAAAAATATTCCATTGGGAAATACTTTCCACACTGCTCAAGATAATAATTACCTATCTAAAAGTTCTTGGTGCTACCAGCAAGGTAACCTACGATCTTAATCCAAAATTGAAAGATAAGGAGTACATGTTGAAAGGCAAAACCATTTTTTTTCATAGTTTATTCTCAATCTTGTATAAAAAGTGTATTAATTATGCCTATTTGTCTATTAGAAAGGTTAGGTAAATCATTGTAATTTCGATTATTTTTATAAAATGATATTTGACTGATGTTAGCTTAATTATGGGCTTTTACTATCCACCCGATAAGCAAAAATTAATTTAAATTAAAATATGTGTTAACAATAACTTGGTCGATACGACTGTAATTTAAGGTATTGTGTAAGTGTGCATACGATTTAAGTAAAGTAAGAGGAGCTAATAATTAGTTACAATAAAAATAATGGCTAAGTATACGAACTGTTACAGATTCAAAACTCATGTCAGCCTCCGTAGCCTAGTTGTTAGTGACCCTGCCTACGAAGCTGGAGGTTCCGGGTTCGAATCCCGGCGAGGGCATTCTTTGTGTATTTATTTATCACAAATGTTTGTTCCTTGGTCAAGGCTGACTATGTATTTAAGTATCTATGTATACAGGATGGTCCAAACCTTGAAGTCAAAAAATTTTTTTTAGATTCCTCACGTCATGAGCTATCAGAATATACCCCATGTATATTAGCCGATTTTTTGTAGTTTTCGAGTTATGAATTATTGAAAATTTTTTTTTGAAAAATTCTGGAATGAAGAAATTTGTAAATAAAAAAAAAAACTGTTGGGTTTTTTAACTAGTTTCTTTTTGTAAAAGTATTACAACAAATAAAGCATTTACTGATAAAAAAATTAGCGTCCTCACTTTGATACAAGTAGGATAAAAAAATACCAAATTCAAAATTTTACGCTAAAAACGCATCAAAATAGCATTAATGTACGTAAATAAAAAAAATAAAACATATCCCAAGGATTTTTGGTAATGTAAAGACTGCCCTAGACCTTAAACCTTCGTAAAAGCAAAAAAAAGTGATACTTAATAATGAGGATTTTTCGGAGTAGTCGGTCAAATAAACTTAAAAAAAAACTTCAAAATTTTTAATTTAAAAAGAAAGTGAAATTCGTCTGTTTTGTTGTTCTTATCAATAAACAAAGACAGAAAATACCACGAAAACTCAATTTGTGTAGTAATTCAAGTAATTTTTTACTACTTTAAAATTTTAAGCTTTTTTAAGTTTATTTGACCGACTACTCCGAAAAATCCTCATTATTAAGTATCACTTTTTTTGTGCTTTTACGAAAGTTTAAGGTCTAGGGCAGTCTTTACATTACCAAAAATCCTTGGGATATGTTTTATTTTTTTATTTACGTACGTTAATGCTATTTTGATGCATTTTTAACGTAAAATTTTGAATTTGGTATTTTT
>JALPQI010023450.1:0-27059 GCA_025490895.1 Thaumatotibia leucotreta
ACATATTTTTGCCCTTGACTGTACGAGGAAATGCCGCCAGCTACGTTGTGACGTAGCTGGCTCGCAATCGTTGTGCGAGTAAGTCGCCAGCTCTTCGGTCTTTAGTTACATTTGCGACAACAATTTTAGATAAAAATATACTTTCGATATAGTGAAAATTGTTTGCCAGACTACGTAAAAGTTTATTTGCAAATGCACGGGATTCATTCCGTGCTATATGCTCAAACTGCAAGTGAGTTGACGTTGACACAAGCTACTCGATTCAATTTAAGCAGATGTATGTCTCATATATCTACGTGAAATGTCATTTAAAGCTGCCACTGTCTGAGGTTATATGTTATCTTATCTTTTATAAGAATGTAGGAGAATATGGGTGAGTAACTTTGTTGTTGTTGTGATAAATTACTCATAGGGGTCTCAATTAGGCACTGGTCTCACTGCGAGTTACTAAGCTATGAACTATGGGCTACAAAAACGAATATAAGATAACGCACTCCCGTGTAAAAAAAGAGACACAGCGATACTCGCTCGGCGGTGATAGCTGGTAGCTGGGCGAGTATCGCCGTGTCTCTTATTTACACGGGAGTGCGTATCCTTTGTTCGTGTTTATAACCGATAGTTCATAGCTTAGGCACT
Source organism: Thaumatotibia leucotreta (assembly GCA_025490895.1). Taxonomy (NCBI): domain Eukaryota; kingdom Metazoa; phylum Arthropoda; class Insecta; order Lepidoptera; family Tortricidae; genus Thaumatotibia; species Thaumatotibia leucotreta. Next base: position 637 of record JALPQI010023450.1, read on the forward strand.
GGTCTCACCGCGAGCTACTAAGCTATGAACTATGGGCTATAAACACGAATAAAAGATACGCACTCCCGTGTAAATAAAATAGACACGACGAAAGTCGCCCAACTATTAGCTATCACCGCCGGGCAAGTATCGCCGTGTCTCTTTTATTTACACGGGAGTGCGTTATCTTATGTTTGTAGTCCGGTATCCTGTCGTTTGACCAAAAATTGTTTAACAAATTTACACTTGGCAACCAACTACTGGCAAAATTATGTTTCGGCAAATCCTTTTTTCGACAAAAATATCTTTGACAATTTATTATCTTAGCCAAATAATTAACAAATAAAATATCATTTTATAAGAGGTATTTTTGGCAAAAGAATATTTAACAACAAAGTAAAGTAATAAATTTACTATTAGCCTAAAAATGTTTGCTAAAATGGGTTGGAGTATAGCGAAGTGGGTTTTTTGTTGCAACCCAGTAAATTTTTCCCCAGAATCAAAAATGGCCGAGATATTCGACATCAAATTAAACAAAAATTAACATAACATTAATCGTAATCTTGACCAAAATCTGCAGTGAGCGAGCGAAGCGAGCGAACAAAACCTTCCGGGGCAGATCCGACTCGGATAGGTTAGGTGAGAAGACTAAGGCGGGAGCTTTGCTCCCGCCTTAGTCTTCGAGGTTATTTTTTTTTATTGTAACCCAGAAAACTTTTCCCCAAAATCTAAAATGGTCGAGATAGGTATTCGGTGAATGTACAAATATGTTAACTGCAGTTAAGCGTAGTTTTAGGTGACATGTAAAATATACAATTGATTTATTTATTAATTTATACATTGTTCTAATGTATTAATTGCTTACTGATTATTTGTCAATTGAGTTTTTGTAAAATGATACATTTGCGGAATAACTTTTTTGCCACTTACTACATTGGTGAAACGTTTGTTGTAAAATAAATGTTTGCTAACATTGTTTTGGTTAAACATTAGTGAACCTTGTAGTCCATACTTCATAGCTTAGTAGCTCGCGGTGAGACAAGTGTGCAGTTCCTTAGGGTACCTTCCCCCTAAAGCATAGACATCCAAACTTTTTAAATTAGGAGATGCTTATGCCCTACAGCCCACCCTGGTTCCCGGTTCTGGCTCTATACACTGGTACAGTATCAGAACTGGGAATTCCCGGTTCTTGCCAGGCAAATTCAGAACCAGGACCCCTCCCTATCTGCAACTATGCTATTCTCTTATTCACACATTCGACGCTGCGTTCGTCAACGAGCTCGACGTCGAGACAGCCTTGTCTAAAATCCTAGCTGTTTGATTTGACATTAGGAATCGAGGCTGTGAGCGAGGTTGTGGGCGAGTTCGTCGCTGTTTTTCGTTAGAGAATACGAAGTTCGTACATTAAACGTGAAACTCTCGACGCAGTGTAGTTCCAGCTCACGCCGCATTCGTCGCCGAGCACTAGTGTCGTTTAAAGTACATTAGTGAATACTATTTTTAGGCGCTGACACAGCACTGACAGCAAGGCGGTTTCCTTAGTAAATAACACTGCAGTGCACAGTGGACTAAGTTTGACTGTCGATGTGTGATGTAACAAGTCCATAAACAGGGTAGGGGAAAGAATCGACAAGAAAAATATGGTCAACTCACCTATTGTAATATTGCATTGGTTTGACGTGCACAAGAGTATCGATTGGGGTGCAGCAACGGTATTGCATTACTGCAACTCGATCCGACGGTAAAACTCGAGGTAACTTTGTTGACATTTAAACAGTGCTTCGGGACGATAGATCAAAGATATTATCACACCGGAATCAGAAAGGGATTCGAAAGTACTGTTGACACAACAAATGACACATAATTTACCAAGGAAAGAGTTGTTTATAGATGTAGTGAGTGATTAATTTAATCTATTGTCTGTAAGTCTCGTCTAACTATGGATATATGAATATATCCTAGATTTACTTATACATTGTTTATCAACAATTCCTTTAAATTCCATTCTAATCGCGGTTTGATAATACTTCAAACAGTGTATTTATTTCTAATATTACCAGTTCTATCTGTAGTAACTATACCATTTTTCAGTTGAAAGTAAAGAAAAGGTAAACGAACCTGCAAACTTGCATTATTTCATATTTACGCACTTCCCGAACAAAATTTTGGTTTTATTTTTATCACCAACTTAAAACATTAAACTTGAAATTCACAAACATCTTTTGTCCAAACTATTGATATTTTATTAGTGTTAACGTAAACATAGGTTGCATATAATTATCTGCGAACGTGTTAGTAAGGGTCACGGTCCATACAAAGTTGAAAAATTGTGGGCTGCGAGTTACAGTTTTGTAATTGTAACCAGAGCTAGAAGGTCTCAAAATAGTTGTTTTTAGATGTGGAGGGAAAACCGATTCCCCCTCTGAGCGCGGGGGGAGGGGGGTGAATGTGCATGCGGAAGGGTTGCGTTTAATTTTTTTTTACTAACTAATAAGGCCTACTATGTGTTGTTTGGTATTTGACCTAACCAAAGAAATATAACCCACACCAATATCGTCGCTGCGCTGGTTTAGATCAACCTCGGATCTATCGAATCAATGCATGGAAATGTCACCTTTCTTTTACACTAAATACGGGATTTTCTTCTAAAAATGGGCATTGAGATACGACGTTGAGTAATATAACGGCGATATTTGTCTGGATATCTCGACATGTCACAGACATGTTATTGTGTTGTCAGTTCTTTACTTTATTCAGGTTTGGGACCTCTGGCCGTGATAGGCTCTTGTGGAAGGTTCGTTGGGGCCGGTTATTTTTAGAGCTTTGAGATTGGTTATGCTTTGATTCAAGTATTTACTACAACAGAAATGTATTTTAACCAAACAAAGACTTGGCTTAAAGGATTAGTATATATTAATGTATGTAAGCTGTCATAAAATTTAATGAACAAATAAATTGCATGGTACAATCACATCACTTACTACTCAAAAAAAATCTGAACATTTACAAATATAGCCATTCGTTGACCATTATTTTATTAAGTATGGATGATGGACAGCATCGTCATCATAGTGGATATCCTGTGGTCACCAACCCACTTGCCCAGCGTGGCGATTATAGGCACTACCTCCTAATTAATAGACATATGTTCAGCAGTGGACTGCTAGCGAGTTTTACGTAACGAGCCAACGCTAACGTAACCGTTAGGTACTTACTAGCTGTAGCTGTATAGTCCATTTCAATTACGAAGGCCGAATTACGATGCCACTCGAAAATTTGTCATTTTATTGGTCCAGGGGTACGTGTCGTACACCGATGTTTGCAAGAAAAATCATGCCACAAAAGGGTCTGGCCAGGTATCTTTCGTGATCACTGATCCTATTCTTGACGTCTAATGACTTTGTAAAGTGGAATCGGGCCTTCGTATTTGAAATGGACTTTACCATGGATTGGAAGTAAAAGATACGTTAGGTTTTACTCGATACGTAAAGTCCATCCATCCTTAGCTGTCTTACATAGTAAACAACTTTCTAACCTAAAAGTACCAGCGACGGAATATTACATAGACGAAACTTTACATACAAAAATGCCTTTAAATAATGGCCCCAGCCCCATTGACACTGACTGCTATTCCCTCTCCATAAATATGTCCGCGCACCTTAAACACAATTACGCGCTATTAAAAAAAAGTTGTGATTGGTTAATAAAAGTTTTGAATAGTTTTGATTCGGTAAGACAGACTTGTATGCGTCAAACCTCTTGCGCGGTGTTACAATATTATGACGTTGTCAAACCTTACAGGGATGATATTATGCAAGATGGAACCAATTCATATAAATATTATTTCGACCCGCATTTTTTGTTGAGATTATGCACGTCCATAATAAATAATAAACAATAAGGTGTATCCGTAATAAAGTATTTTTCAACACACTTGCTCGTAACGTAGGTATTATTGAACCGCTATTAGGCTCATAATCCAAGATATTAAACACGCGTGCTTTTTCATTACGTTATTGTTCTAGTACGGTAATATCATAACCCGACCAAGTATATTTGCCAACATTTGCAAGTATTATGTCATGTAGATGAAGCATTCGAATTTAGTCAAATTATGTTTATTTTTTAAATTGACCAAAGAGTTGACATGTGGCAAAAATAGCGGAACCCAGAATATTTTTACAAAATATGTACTATCAATTTTCGTAAATAAACAAATAAAATATTTTTCATCACACTTGCTGTCTAAGCGCGCCATTGCTTGCGCGCGTAGCGGGAGTAATAGAAAAGTGATATTCCCTAGGGAGTAATAGAAATGTCAGTACGTCATTTAATAATATTATGTAATACCCAATTAGCTTAACTCTCACAAAAAAGTTAACTTTGATGTCAGTTTTGTTTCGACAATTAAGCATGAAATATTTACGTAAATCAAATCAAGTGAAAATGCCCTTATCATAATCGATAACGATTCGCAGTTTTTTTATATTGGCTGTTTGTCGATAGGATTGCTGCCTTACAAATTTGCGCACGTCTTAGTTATGCGCCCGCCTTTTAAAAGTTACCATTGTATTTGTTATTCGGAGTGGAGTGAATTTCAATTGTATGTTGCGTTTATTTATTTTTGTTGTGTTTACTGTTATTACTTTTATGGAGCTTTTATGTGAATTGTGAACTTCAAGTATGAACAAGAAAAAAATAAAAAGGTTAAACGTAACTTTGGGATAGTACCTAAGTAAGTAGTAATTACCTAGCAACAAAGTTTAATAAAAGTGTTACTAAAAGTCGGTTATTCCGCGTAAGTGTGTTGAAAAACGTCGTATAAAACTTAGCACACTTGTATCATAATGTACTAATATCGGTAATAATGTTATAAATCGGTTTGGTAGAGAATTCGGTTGACTGGTAGAGAATGCCTTAAGGCATTAAGTCCGTTTGTACTTTTTTTATTGTGCAATAAAGTTTAAATAAATAAATTAAAGATAGGTATAACAATAATGGTGTTTTCATTTGAAAAACTGTTTTTCGTAGATGGGTATCTTAAGATCAAAATGATAATCATACGAATTCGGCATTTATTTGTTTCTAACAGACGTGATGTTTCGTTAGATGCCTTATGAATAACCTTTCACTTTTGATACTATTAGTAAAAGAACATACCTATATGATTAATGGCAGACATAGGGGTCTATGTACATTGCGACTTATAATCGCGCGTTATTATCGCTGAGCGATGTCAAATACCATATGTACTGGTCTCCTTTAATCATGCGACGACAACGAGACTACAGAGAGTGGGTAATAGTCGTAATACATACAATCAAAGATTTTATTGTAATAGATACTATTTATTCTAATAGATGTATAAAGTCAAACAAGAAAGTGTGCCGCCGCTTTGTAGCGCCACCTAGCAAAGTATACATAAAATTTTTGACATACCCCAACTAGACCTTCTTACCAGCATCATTTAGAAAATTAGACAAAAGGTGGACGAATATTACGAATATGTAAAAAAAATATATGTATACTTTGCTAGGTGGCGCTACAAAGCGACGGCATACTTTCTTGTTTGACTTTATACATCTATTTGAATAAATAAATATTTAATACAAGTACAAAGATTACGAACTAAATCCAAAATTTAAATTATTTTTTTGTTTGAAAATAAAATTAATAGGTAGTTTACTTACTCATAGAAATGTTGCATAATCCTATCCCCAATATGTAACTCAGTAACAAAAAGACACAAGTTACTATGAAACTAGTATAGAGATACGACATTTGGTTTAGCGTATTAGTCTATACAATAATCTGTTGCTTTAAATAATTATGTATCGTGTTCAGGATCAAACTCACGCAAACCAATGGTTCCCATCTTCTTTCCTGTGATCCTTGATCCTTGGAGTTGGATTTACACCATTTTACTGTACAAGACGGCATTGTACGGGGGTTTTTGATTTTATTATTTACTATCAGCTGACATCCTATGTCACGGAAAATCTCTGTTGCACTAAAGCTGTCAAATTAAACCGCGGCACACTCAATCGTTCGCGGCACACTCGTCGTGGGGTCATTTTTGAGCTCGAGTCAGGCTTCTATTATATCCCTAGTTCGTTGAAAAGTACACGTTTTCTGTTGTAAACTGCCATATTTGCCTATACCAAAATACCTGAGTCCGTATTTGTGCAGTCCGACCGTAGTGATTAGTAAATTGCTTAATTTTTTATTAAAGAAACACCAGTTGACATGAAAACGTGTACTTTTGGGTTAGAAAGTTGTTTACTAGATAAGACAACTAAGAATGAATGGACTTCCTCTAATGTTTTAAATTCTGTCGCGCTCGCACATGACGGTAGCCGGATAGAAAGTCTCATGGTACAGGTAAATTCACTAAAGCTGGCACGAATGGAATGAATGAAATGAATGACATCTATCATTGTGTGTATGCGGCCCTGCTATACCAACCTGTATCTACTGTCATTGACACATCCACACATAGATATAGTTCAGGAAATATTATTTGACCGACTGTTATCTTACTTACGACCATTTGTTTTGCGTTAACACTTAAGGTGCGTGCAGACCGAAAGAGCATTCGCTGTTCTAGCGCCCGTTCTACGAAATCAACCAATCACGTTTTGTGTACCGATCGAATTTCGTAGAGTGGGAGGTTAGAACAGCGAATGCTCTTTTAGTTTGAACGCACCCTTACTAGACAATCAGCAGTCTAGCGCTTTTCTATTGTTAATAATGCAAAACAAAAGGTCGTAAGTAAGATAAGAGTCGGTCAAATAATATTTCCCCAACTATACTTTCTGTCACTTACTTGATCAATTTGTGCCAGCTTTCGTGAAATTACCTGTACTAAGGAACTAGGGTCAGAAACAAACTCCCACGAGAAACGTTCCGATCGTAGGTAAAGCGAATGAAATTTTATTAAAAGTTCACTCCACCAGTTTCTTATTGGATTTCTGTTGCCAACGAATCTCCATAGAGTTGCCCGTAGTTCGATGTTCCTGGATTTGCATATTTAAATAGTTATTTGGATGTTCGAGAATGTTCGGAAATCTTTAAATAAAAGGATAAAAGTTCACGCTTCAATTTATATTAATTGCATTAAAAACGGTCAAGTGGCAGGGTTCTGTTTAAATTTTATAAGTATTTATATATTTTATTTTATAAAAAAAGATAAAATAATGATATATTTTGGTATTATACTTACCTACGATCAATGTGTCAGATAGGGGCCCGTTTCTCGAAAGCTTGTAACTTGTAATACAAGTGGAAGTCTCTTTTTGACACTATAAGTTAGATAAGGACTTCCGCTTGTATTACAAGTTACAAGCTTTTGAGAAATAGGCCCTAACAGGCCTAGCCAATAAATGTATGAGAATGACAGATTCGAACGATAGTCACGAGGCTATTTCCGTATATTATTATAGTCACGTGACTTGTCGCTTATCGTATACGAATTACGATTGCAGAGTGGCATATGAGCTAAGCCCGCAGAACTATTTACTAAACGTGTAATGTAACCTCTAAAGGCCTGCGTAGATATTTATGAGCACCCTATATATATCACTACCCTATTCTTCTTCTATTTCCCTTTCCTTCTATTCGCTGGTGGTAGAACCTCGTGCAGGGTCCGTCCGGATAGCTACCACCGTCTTACCCGTTAACCTGCCGCTAAATAGTTAGTACTGTGTTCCGGTTTGGGGGTAAGATAGCCGATGTAATTACTGGCATAGAGGCAATCCATCTAAGTCCTCAGGGTAGGCAGCGCATAGGCGATTTTTTGGTCACTATGTCCATGGGCCTCAGTTCCCGCTTTCCATCAGTTGTCTACCTTTGTCACATAAAAAAAAAACAGATGGCGCGACCGTATAGCTTGATTAGATTGAACAAAAACATAATTAACATTTTATCATCAAAGAAAAAGAGCATTGAAGGTTTCTCAGAACTTTCCCTAAAGGTTAAATTATTATTTTAGGGAGAACATTATTTTCAATGTAACTTTGGAAATGGAAATATTCTGGAAAGATCCCAGAGCACTTCACGCAGACTCCGTAAGTGAAATATCGAAGATACTTTTTAAAGACAAGTGCCATAATATTTATCAAAAAAATCCTCCTATAAATATGTTAGGACGTAATTATTATACAGAATTAAAGTCGACTGAGGCATCATTTTGAGTATTTTTATACACACCTTATTTTGACTTTGACTGTACACTAAATCATCAGCCTACTTGAGTCCACTGCTGGACATAGGTCACTCCTTAATAGGACCCGTATGGACGCTTTAGGAGGTCTATAACTGCCACGCTAGGCAGGAGTATTGGCGATCGCAGTGGTGTCTCCGCTATGATGACATTGATGACGCTGCTACCTATCATCAATATTCTGTAAGGGCCTATTGTTGAAGTGTTTATTTTTGAAATCCATGCCTGCATTTTTACTTTTCACTATTATTATATTCGTACACGTTTTTCACCACCCAACGCTTCCCGTGGGTTCAATTAAGTGTCAACTAAGGGATTAATAGTACATTACATCAGAGGCCGGGAAAATAAGGATTTCCGGCCAAGTTTATACGGCCAAGCGAGTGTGCGAGGGAGGCCGGATAGGTAACGAGGCCGCTAATCCGTTTTCACGCCGAGGCATGTATAGTGATTTTCTCAAACATACAAAGAAATACAAAAAAAATAATGACAATGTTGTGGAAATTAAAAAAGTTGCTTTGCAGGCCTAGGCCTGCCAAGTGTTATGAAATTCCATTTCTATTCCAGTGAGTTGCTGCGCCCTAAAAGCGATACTTCCGAGTCTATTTTAAGGAACGTAAAGACAATATTTAATTGCATGTTTGAGAAAAAGTACATTGTGCATCAAGGGAGGTGAGTACGGAATTACTAACGAGGGTGCTAGAAATTTTCATGACTCGAGTTAGTATTCCGCTTACCGACCGCGATGCATACAATTTTTTTCATCACACTTGCGAACAAATAAATAAGTTTTAATACAAAATATTATTCTATGACGTACTGACATTTCTATTAATCCCTAGGGAATTTAACTTTTCTATTACTCCCGCTACGCATGCAAGCAATGGCGCGCTTAACAGCAAGTGTGATGAAAAGTGTATTTTTTGGCCATTCCTTTTAGAGACACCCAACTGACGTGACATTAAGAAACCTTACCTTGACGAATTACATTTTGATTGTTGTTGTTGTATTCTGGCCATTTTTTCCGCAAACGACATCAAACGTGCTTATTTTGTGTGGTTACAACGCTGGCCCAGTACTTGTTGGGGACTTCACATACATCCTTGAATTTCTTCGCAGGTGTATGCAGGTTTTTTCACGATGTTTTCCTTCATCGTAAAGCACTTGTGAATATCAAATGATATTACGTACATAAGTTTTTTGAAAAACTCATTCTTACGGGGGATTGAACCCACGACCGCGGCGTAGCAGCCGTGTGTTTTACCGCTAGACCACAAGCGCTTTTAAATTTCGATTATCGCAGGTTGGAAATAACGAGAGTATTTTATTATGTACCTTTAGTCTAGATAATTTGTTCTCGCATCAGTGTATTTTATGTAATAAATTGATTACACGAGAGTCGACTGTTTTTTTGAGCCATAAATGAAAATGAAATGAGGGGACTAGGTATTAGTGATCTGTGTATACAGTAGTGGTTGTATCTAAGGCGATAGTATCGGAATCCGTCCTTTTATCGCAACCCCTCTAGTCCCTTGGGATTAAGGCGTGATATTCCACCCCCAAAGCAAGGATCTCATAAATATTCGGTTTAAATTGTGTTTCTATATTCAGATACTAAACAATAAGATTTAATGACAAATACATGTTCATACATTATCGCTTCAAAAATAATTAAAACTTGAAAAATACACACACACACACCTATACAGGGTGATTGAAGACCGATGCAAAGCTTTAAGATGAAGCAAGTATAGACAATTTAGAACAATTAATGCCATGGTTGTCTTTGACGAAGACTGGTTATTTATTTTAATATTTTTTTGGGTTTATTTAACCAAATTACCCAAAGTACCCTTTACCCAATTGTCGCAAAATTTAGAAGGCTTGTGCTGGTATTTCGCTACAATTATCGTGTTTCTTGAGACAATTGTAATTTTACTCCGCAAAAAAGTAGCTGTTAACTTCTAATTTATTAAAAAAAAATGAATTAAATGCAGCAAATAAACATGGGTGAATCAACTTTTTCTGTCTGTTATAACCATGGTTACGGTCGCTTGAGTCACGCTGGTTTTATGCATAATTAATTAATTATGATACTTAAACTATGCAAACATACATTTTTCTGGTGTTAATAAACCCTTTCCTTGATGGGCCATCTACAAACATGGACTATATGCATGTTTGCATATATTAAGTAGCATAATTTTGCATAAAACCAGCGTGACTCAGGCGACCGTAGCCATGGCAATAACAGACAAAAAATGTTGATTCACCCACATACGGGCCGTCCGTAAGCGGTAACCGTAGCCTAGATGTAGCGTTTTTTGCAAATGTCTCACCTGCCTCCATGGCCTAATAGGGGCCTAGTAATGCCTCTCGCTTCTCACGATACAGGCTGGCCCTAGTGCGAGCGAGAAGTGGATAGAGAATAACGCACAATTTTATCAAATCAAATTAAATCTTGTAAAAATAAATTACTGTTCACAAGTCGATGATTGCTCGACATGTTTCGACCCATTAGAAGGGTCCTCATACGGAGCACCCTCGGTCAAGACCCGACGTGATCTTTTAGACATTTTCAACTTATATTTCAGCGTATATTCGTGAAATATAAATTGGTAACTTTCTACCTACATTATAGTAAAAATAAACATTCAAGTTATATTTCTCAAACTACCTATACAGGGTGGGAATGAGTATACCGACAGACTTTACCAATGCATTTTTGATGACAAAAGAAGTCAAAATTATTATGAGACATATGTCATTTTCGAACAAAAAAAAATATTTTTTTACTTCTTTTTTGTGATTTTTTGAATTTTTTTACACTTGACCAGTAACATATCGTAGGGAAAGAATTTTTTTCAATGATTTTATAACTTTTCTTTTAGATGATCATTTTTCTGATACTTTTTTGTCATTTTCTCTAACTTTCGTCAGTGAGTATGTCAAGATGAAAACTATTAGTGTAAGAATATTAATCGTGCAGGCAATTATCAGTGACTTATGATGAAAATAGTTTTTTGAAAAACATGTTATTATCTCTTAAACAGCCGAATCCAGAAAAGTTCATATGACATTATAGTCTCAAAATGTGGTCAGGAATAGGTACACCTTTCAAGTCTGTCGGTATACTCACGAGCACCCTGTATAATATTGTTTGAAAGAGTTTATTGATTATTCGTTTAATAAGGAGGATTCATATTGGAGGTCAAAGCCCCCTGAGGCTATTACTGGTAAAACCCTTCCCAGAACATAAATTTATATAATATTGAAACACAAACCATGACTATTTTGTCCTTTATAACCGTCTTCAAAAAAGGAGGAGGAATTTGTCTGATTTTTTCTATAAATAAATAATAAAATAAATAAATATCTTGGGACATCTTACACAAATCGACTTAGTCCCACGGTAAGTTCAATTAAGGCTTGTGATGTGGTTACTAAGCGACGATATAATATAATAGATATATACATATAAATACTTATATACATAAACAGCCATGACCAAGGAACAAATGTTTGTGATAAATTATATACACAAATAATGCCCTCGCCGGGATTTGAACCCGGAACCTCCAGCTTCGTAAGCAGGGTCACTACCAACTAGTCTACGGAGGCTGACAAATTTCTATAAGTATGTTACTCAATATGTCCGCGAGAATCGTGAAGATCTTATTTCCTTTTCCCACGTGTATCGCACGACGTTTTTCAGTACAGATGGCTCTCCGAAGTTTCGACTTGACAAAAATAACCATTTCTCGCACTAGTGCGTAGAAAAACACCATGATGTACTAAAATAGTACATTTCCTAACTAGTGCGGGAAAACTTTTTCTCGGCGAGGGTGAAAGCTGGAGCCCGAGTGAAACGAGGGCGACAATCACCCGAGTTAAAAAAAGTTTTTGCACGTGTAAGGAACGATTTTTTTCATAACAAAGACTCATCTTAAAAATATGTTACGATGTTCGTATATTACAAAAAATGTAAGTGCACTGGCACATATTTTTGAGCATTTTTAGGATTCTGTAGCCAAAATGGCAAAAACGGAACCCTTATAGTTTCGCCATGTCCGTCTGTCCGTCTGTCGGTCTATCCGTCTGTTCGTCTGTCCATTTGTCCGCAGCATAGTTCAGTGGCTGTTAATACTAGAAATCTGCAATTTGGTACAGGTATACATATTAATCATGCCAACAAGGCGGTGGTCATGGGTCATGCCAAAAGATAGAAAAAATCCTATAGTGTGGGTTATCATTGAATAGGTATCTTAAAAAGAATAAGAGCTTAAAAAGAAAGTTGTTTTCTAAAGTCACTCCAGAAGAACCCCCCCCCCCCCCTTCCTCTAACTTTTGATCCTTCGTAGGTCCAAAAATATGAAAAAAATCTTGAATAGTGGACTTATAGAATACTTTAAAATAAAACTATTTCAAGCATAAGCGGCCCAGCTATGGAACCCTATACTGAGCATGGCCCGACATGCTCTTGGCCGGTTTTATTATATAGCGTGTATTCGGGTAATTCCGAATGTCATAAAACGCCGGATAATTCCGAAAGGGGACACTTAAGACGACGTAATTAGGAAATGCAAATCGGTTTTAGAAAGCATGGAAAACCGGTTAATAAAAGGTTATACGGCAAAATCTCATACAAAAACCGGTTTGCATGCCCTAATTGGGCGGATTTTTATTTTGTTGTAGGTTTTTCAATTTTTTCCAAATTTGGATATTTTCATATTTTGTTCTACTCAGAATCGCGAGCTCTTTCAATCCTCATTAGCAGAAAAACGTGTCCTAAGAATTCCATACATTTTTGTGTCTTCCACTGAGTTACGGTTGAAGAAAGTGTATGAAAAATAGTAACTCAGTGGAATTTTATTTTTGGAACACTTTTTTATTTCCATCAGGCTCCATAGAGCTCATGATTCTGAGTAGAAAAAATTAAAAAAGTCAAAATTTGGAAAATTTTGAAAATTACGGTTCAACAAAATAAAAATCCGCCAAATGATGAGTGATTTTTCTGTGATTTTCGGAATTACCCTAAGGCCCCTTATTTTGCGTTGGATTGTACAAGGATAAAACATACAAAGTCTCATTGACAACGGAGGCAATGGCTAGGTAGCTATAGCAACGGTAACCATGGCAACGAGGGAGGAGTTGATCGGCCCTAAGTCTGTGACAATCCATTAATGTACTGTCAATATTATTTAAGCTAATTCCTCGTTCCCTGTCATAAGGCTTTCTATCGCTCAGTTTTCCGATATTTTGGCGAGTTTTACCGGTTCTAGAATCAAGTCAAATCAGCATCTTTTTTCGAACTGTCAAAACGATCATCTCTATAGAATTTTATATAAAATACTCAAAAGTGACGTCACGTCTGTGTACTGCCAAATGACCTACTCTTTTAAGTTCTTTTCAATTTATTAAATAGTAGTTCGGTACAAAAATTACTGCAATCTACATCAGATCTTAGCAATAATTTCTTCGTGTATTATGTCGTGCATAATGTCATATAATTTATTTTAATTACAGATATCAGCCTTATTGTAACACCTGTGACCGTGGTGAAATGGGGACCAGATCTAGCTTGACAACTGGATGCTTAGCCAAGTTGCCAATCGCTAACGCTTAGTAGCGTATCTTAGTTTACCCTCTCTGCCACTCTTTCATACTAGTGCGACAAAGACAGTAGCTGCCTTTCGTTTGCGATTGATGATTAAACGTTAGCGATTGGCAACTTGTCTAAGCACCCAGTTACATAATTATTACCGCTCGATAAGTTTCGACCTAAATGACTAGTGTCCATCCCAAATATTTCAATATATCTCAATCTCAAGGGAATCTGTACGACATTCGTTTAAACTAGCCTGGGACATAGGTATTTTAAAATTAACAAATTCCGAACTAACACCTTTTATTTTGAAATGTGGGTTGTAGGGAAGGTTTAGATAAGGAAAGTTATGAGTATTTTTTTTCTTTTTTAATATAGGTACTTTATGTTAAATAATTGCCTTTATTGTATAAACTTATATTAAGTTATGAAATAAACATTCTAATAAAGAAATTTTGTCTAAAATAAAGTGAGTTGAATTCAATATTTTAGAGAGCAATGTCTAATTCTAAACAAAATTTCGAGTAGCTTAGAAGATAGCTGATAGATACGGCGTTACAGCCTGACAAAAAAGAGTAGAAATTAAAAAGTGGCAACATTGTAGTGTCGTCCCGTTTTCTCACGCATATTGATTTGAAAGGGACGACACTATGATGTTGCTACTTTTTAATTTCTACTCTTTTTTGCCAAGCTGTAAGTGTGCCATTTTGAAAAGCAATACTTATAGTAAGGTGCCCATGGAAAAATAAATCTGTAATAATTTTCTAGAAAAACTGAGATTATCTTTAGACTCCAGCAAAGTTTTCATAATTTAAGTAACATAATTTTGCATAAAACAAGAGGAGGCCTTAAGCATGGTAATAACCAGTGATCAGTTTTTTGGATTCTCCTATAGTAACTTGAAAAATAGACTTAAATTATATTGCCATATTTCTGTTTCATAAAGTATGCTCTTGTGTGTATAATACAATAGTGTTAAATAAAATTTCACCATTATATTTTCACCCCTAATTTTTTATACGCGAACTCCCGCTAGGGGAACCCAAAAAACCGATCACTGGTAATAACAGACCGAAAAAAATGATTCATCAGACCGTAGGAAATATCTAATAAAATTGTTATTTCGACAGTAGTTCTAGAAATTACCGACACTTACATTTTTGCTACTTTAAACTGCCCGTGTCTTCAATACTATCATAGACGTCAGTACAATATCTTCAGAATAGAGCAATTTCGCGTCCCCGACCAATTACAAATAGCCTTCAGTTTAATCGTTCAAACACTATTACCACAAAACGGCTTATAATATACATATTTCGTACTGACTTACGACCTTATGTCTTCACACCATGTTTTAAGGTTAGTCGAGTCGCAAAACGGCTTTTAAAGGGGAATTGCTTGTCTATGAGTATAGCTTAGGGCTTGTCCATTAATCACGTCATACTGTATAGGGAGAGGGGGTCAACAAAAAATCACCAATTATCACCATAGGGGAGGGGGGGTCCTCAGACAAATCACGTGTAATTTTTTGTTACTCTCTGCTGAACAGCATACTTCTTTTAAAACATAACCAGATGTCCAATCCTGAACTGAGTTTTGAAATTTCGCGGACATTTACCTTGTCGTTTGTAAAAAAGTTTTTTTCCATCACATGTGCTTAATAAAGTACGGAAACTGGAGTGTTATTAAAAGGATTACTTAAGTTGGAAAAAATTACACGTCATATTGGCTAGGGGAGGGGGGGTCCTGAAAATATCACCAAGAATCACCATGGGGGATGGGGGATCTAAAATAGGCCAAAATCGTATGACATGATTTATGGACAAGCCCTTAGATATACTCGTATCAATATTATATCGAGCAAAATACTGGTTTTCACAAATATTTGATCACGCCCCTATTATCATAGCGTGCGTGTTCAGATATTTTTGAGCACCATAGCCGCTCTGATATGTCTGATAGCCTCTGTAAAAGCGCACTCCGGCTTATGTAAATGGGTTTAGTTCAATTCAATGTCTCGTTTCTTGTTGAAAGTTGTGCTGTAAGAAATGCAAATAGGGCGAACGTTTACTATTATGTTACCTGTAAAGTCGTCATCAGATCTGAGCGGCCAAGGTGCTCAGAAACCACTGAGCAGGTGACGAAATATTGCCACAATCCGCCGTCGATACACGTGTAAAAACTATTTTTCCCCACACTAGCTCGGAAACACCTACTTCCCTCACTAATTTCAGTAAGGGAAGTTGCATTTTAATCACTTGTGAAGGAAGTAAATTGACAGATGAACCGTGAAACGTTCAAAACCATGGAACGTCAAACGCTGGTATGGCTATGATTCGCTGATTATTTTTTGAGGGACACCATGAAAATTTTATCATACACCAGATTATTTCATTTATTCAAGATAATAAATTAGATGTTTAGTATTTCATAAAAACCTATCGCAAAATCTTATCATATTGGACAAAAACCAGATAGTATACTTTTACATTCAGAACGCAACCCGCTAACACTGACGTCTCGTACGTCAATGTTGCCAAGTTATAAAAAATACTCGAATGCGAGATTTGTAAGGAAAGTTTCCTATGTAATATTTCACCAAAAAGTAGGCAATTTAAGTTTACCTCACAGTCCTCACACATTTTTTAAAATGATTTATGTTTTAGCTGCCGGATACAGATTTTATACTTAAACATCATAGAAATTTTGACAATTTAATTAATGTAGGTAGGTTTCATTGTAATTATAAAAAAAAAATCTAGTCACATAGACCTAGTCATTTACCAAATTAAGTTAAACTTAAAAGTTTAAATATAAGAAAAAAATTGCAATTTATACAAGTTACAACATTAATTGATCTCATTACTATTATATTGATATTATAGTATGTTGCTGTAGTTAAATACTAAAAAATATATTTTGTTATTATAGGTAGTACTAGAACTACTCTAAGTTATTTAATAAATAATGATAGTTGCATTGATTGTTTTTTTTACACGTTCGTAGCTGCTTCCTCGCTTTAGTGTGGGGAAAAATGTTGTGTTACACATGGGAGCAAAGTTTGTTTAATTATCGTGCCTTGAAACCCTCGCAACGCTCGAGATTCCATTTTTAAACCACTCGCTTCGCTCGTGGTTCAACTATGGAATCTCTCGCTAGCTCGAGTCTCAATATTAGCACGATGATTAAACAACCACTTACCTCCCACTTACTTGTACAACAAATAACTATTATAATTCACCCACTCACTGAACTTTTATTGGGCCTTATACAAAACAAAACACACAGCCGCGTCAATTGTGTTACGAATAGTGATACAAACTACGTGGTATACTCTGTCCAAAAACCTTCGGTAGTAGTAAAAAGGGGGGCAAATTTAGAAGATACAGGCTCGTATTGTTGATCGCTCATAGAAAATTTCAATTTGTCTCTCTTTTCTAGTGCCGAAATTTGTTAAACAAAATTTAACTTCATAACTTTCATAAGACATGATGTCAAATTTTATTTTCATTGAGGGCTTTAAACTACCTATATCCAAATTTTCGTAACCGACCCAAACTTATATAAAGCGAAAAAGAAGGTTGGGTGGGACTGATACTTATTTTGAGTTGAAATTGTAGACCATAGTTTCAGTATTTGACCATAGTTGAGTGGTCAAACGGTAAATGAAAAGAAAATAATCATAAATTATTTTTCCTAACTAGTGCGGAAAAGTAAACTTTGCGCACGCTTCGCATGCGTAAATTTCTCTTTTTAAGGCACTTATTATGATAAAAGTCGTTCCATACACGTGTAAAATAGTACATTACGACAAAAGTGCGAAAAACACGAAATTCGAAACGAGTGGCGATGTTTTAAATCGACACGAGTTACGAATTTTGTTTTTGCACGTGTCTCGTACGACGTTTTTTAGTGCAGATGGCCCTCCAAAGTTTTGGACCTAACATACTCGTAAAATGACAGACTTCTCGCACTAGAGCCTAAAAAAGTCACTATCTGTACTAAAAACTTCTTTTTAACTCGGGTGATTTTCGCCCTCGTGTCACTCAGGCTCCAACTTTCATCCCCGTCGAAAAAAAAATTTTTTGCGCTTGCATCGAAATGTACTAGGTATATATTTTATCTACATGCAATGTAACGACGAATTGTTGTATTGTATGGGCCCTTGTGATATTATTATGACGTATGTATGTCCGAGAGGTTATTTTTTGGCAATCTGCGTACTTGGCACCGGAATTTGGCAACACACGTTGCCCATATTCATTGAGCAAGATTTTATTTTAGAGTTCTTTTCTAAAACAGAACCTTTTTTGAGGAAGGTTCCTAATTAAAAATTTCCTAAATCATTTTAGGTACGAGGTATTGAGAGGGAAACTTTCATACGCATAAGTACCTAATACATAATAATAGGAGAGGCCTGCGTCCAGGTTTTATTTAAACTAAGATAGGTATGATGTGATATCTACGACCATATTTTCAACCGACTTGAAAAAAGGAGGTTCTCAATTAGACTGTCTGTTTTTTTATGTTTCTCTCAGAACTCCCGACTGAGCGAACCGATAATGTTGATTATTTTTTATGTGTAAGCTAATACTTGCCGATCGGTCTCATTTTTATTTAGGTCTTGGTTCTGACAATAGCATTCATGAGAAAACCATATAGTATAAAGTCATTTTGAATTAAGTATGTGAACTACAAATGCATGAATAACTAAATATCACGCCAACCGATTTTGACAACTATTATTTTAACCGACTTCAAAAACCTAGACGCACAATTTGTTTTTGAGGACATTTTTGCATTTGTGGGCAGTCCGCGTTTATACGACGTTTTCATTTCGTCATTGTCGTCACAGCCAGTATTGTTACAAGAGGTATGTCCCTAAGAGTTGATAATGTAAATGTAATTCAGTACCTACCAGTATCAAGTCTAACATTATCAATGTTGTGACTTCTTCCGTCACGGTAGTAATCACGAGACAATGACGAATCCGAGCTGTTGAAACGCTCCTCGGATGCCTCCACTACACCGCGGACCCGTCCGCAGACGTGTAGTGGAGGCAGGAGAATCACCCTTGTGACTATGTGACTAATACCCATGTTTCACCAACAGGCAGCAGAAAGCGGCAATGCAGAGGACTTCATGCGACTATACCTCAGCGAGCCATCGCGGCTGGCGGTCCGCGACGCGCGCGGGCGCAGCGTGGCGCACCAGGCCGCTGCCAGGAACACCACCAACATACTGCACATCATCAACAACTATGGCGGAGGTGGGTCTATCACGGTCATCACATAAGCCTGTCTAAGACACTGCTGGACGTAGGCTTCTCCTTTTAACTATGCTCGGGTAGCAGATTGGCGATCGCAGTAATGTGGGTAGCCACTATGATGATGCTACTGCCAATCATCAATCTTCTATCAAAAAATGGTCAGGCACTTCTTGGGTCACGTTTATTGGGCTGCCCGGCCGGCTGAACCCTTTGTATAGCTCTTTAGCAATTTTACTAGAGCTTTAGAGTGATCTTACCCTCTTACAAGTTTCCACCCCGTGATTGCTCTAGCATCTCTATGTAGCCACCAATCTGCTCCAGCGCTCAATATATTTCACATTCTCGACGACAGTCTGTGTGTAGCATCTGCCAGCCAATAGGAAACGATGGCTAATGACACAGCATCACGTACCAGGCGGATGGAACACTACCAGCATACTGCACATCATCAACAACTATGGCGGAGGTGGGTTCTGCAGCTATACTTCATGCGGCTGTGTGGTCCTGTAGTTAAGCTCCAAGGATTCCCAGGATTTCTTCAATACTAGAGGCAGCTGAAAGCGGAGGACTTCATGCGACTATACCTCAGCGAGCCATCCCAGCTGGCGGTCCGCGACCAGGAACACCACCAACATACTGCACATCATCAACAACTATGGCGGAGGTGGGTCTATCAGGGTCATCACATCAGCCTGTCTGAGACACTGGTCTCACCGCGAGCTACAAAGCTATGAACTATCGGCTATAAACACGAACAAAAGATACGCACTCTCGTGTAAATAAGAGAGACACGGCGATACTCGCCCAGCTATCAGCTATCACCGCCGGGCGAGTATCGCCGTGTCTCTTTTATTTACACGTGAGTGCGTATCTTTTGTTCGTGTTTATAGCCGATAGTTCATAGCATAGTAGCTCGCGGTGAGACCAGTGCCTAAGACACTGCTGGACGTAGGCTTCTCCTTTTAACTACGCTGGGGAAGCAGCAGTGTTATTCACTAAGGAAACCGCCTTGCTATCAGCGCTGTGTCAGCGCTGCGGGAGCGTCGAGTCTAAAAATAATATTCACTAATGCAATTTAAACGACACTAGCGCTCGACGAATGCGGCGTGAGCTGGAATTACACTGCGTCGAGAGTTACCGCCTACAGTTTGACGACGAGCTGTTCTACGTTAGTGAATACCGTTTTTCGCAGCGCTGCGCTCTACGTCGAAGTGAAGGCTGTCTCATCGTCGAGCTCGTTGACGAACCAGCGTCGAATGTGTGAATAAGAGAATATAGCAGATTGGCGATCGCAGTAATGTGGATAGCCATTATGATGATGCTACTGCCAATCATCAATCTTCTATCAAAAAATGGTCAGGCACTTCTTGGGTCAGGTTCATTGGGCTATAATCCATTAAACCGTATTTGGTTGCAATGAATGGTAAAGGTGGCTTCTATTGGACACTGCTGGATGTAGGCCTCTCCTTTTAACTATCCGTATAGATGCATTAGAAGGCAAATGCACACAATTCCTTAGTCAGCTCTTACGATATGGGGTGGTAACAAATGTAATCTTACTGCCATCACCACAAAGCAAGTCCAAAATTATTATTGAATTGATGTTTAATTGAAGATACGTTTCAGATCTGAACGCGCAGGACAACAATGGTAACACACCCCTGCACGTCGCTGTTGAGAACGAAGCGTTGGACGCCATCGACTTCTTGCTGCAACAGTGAGTTGGCTGCCACTTTACTTTTCAACCAAGAAATGGAACGCTAAGCCTTCGTCGTATCCTTAAGGCTGAGGGATGTGACTAAATCTGTACACTGGTTTTGATGTATTACAATTAAATATCGGATTCCGTGGGGCAAATCTATTTGACAGCTAGGAACTTCCTGTATCAATAAACTCATTTTATCGTTACTTGTTACTGACCACACAAAGGTTTGCTTAAAATATATTTTATGGCAGTTACTAGTACATATCATCATCATCATTATCAGCCTATCATAGTCCACTGCTGGACGAAGGCCTCTCCTATTAACTATGCGTATAAACGCATTAGGAGGTAAATACCCATAATCGCCACGCTGGGCAAGCGGATTAGCGATTGCAGTAATGTGTCCGCTATGATGACGCTGCTGCCCATCATCAATCTTTATCAAATAATAGTCAGAGACACTTCAATCCCTTAGTCGACTCTTACGACACCCGCCGGAGGAGTTGGGGTGGTGACAAATGTATTCTTACTGCCGACACTTTCTTACTGGTGACATACGGCAAGGTTACTAGTATATAGAACTAATATAGATATAGGAAATCCCTACCTGTTAAGAAGATTTGCCCCACGGAATCCGATATCTGATTATAATAATTACACTTGAAGCTGTAATTGGTACAAAAATTAATATAAACTCTACCAATGTTGCTTAGCATGTACTTTTATTCATTCTCTACGTATAATCAGCTTGAGTAACGTTGAAAAGTTTCATTGTTCGATTTTAGAAAATAATGAAAATTCCCCTTATTCTCTATCGTGGAATAGCGTTGTTTACTTGCTACGTTCCTCTAGAACAGGACCCGGATGTAAATATTCCTATTGGTCTGTGAAAACTAGCTGCGACCGTAAATCATATAAGGTGCAGTCGGGTAATCCAGAATGTCAGAAATTCTCGAATAATTTCGGTATGGGAATGTTAATATGATGGAAATGATATTGATTTTTATGTGACTTTCGAAATTAGACGAATGTCGATATTACCCCACTCCTTGAATATAAAAATAGATGTCCAACGCCAAAATAGTACATTTTGATACAAGGAAAAAAAATTTTTTTCGACGAGGGTGAAAGTGAAACGAGGGCGACAATCACCCGAGTTAAAAATAAGTTTGTACACGTGTCCCGAACGACTTTTCCGTAACAAGTGCCTTAAAAAGAGTAATTTACGCAAGCGAAGCCACAGAGTTTGCTTTTCCGTACTAGTTAGGAAAATGCGTTTTTTATATTGGCACAACAAAGTGGCTCCACTCCATCTGATCGTACCTAAGTGACAAGTGGAGCCCAAATCGCGGCGGCAACGAACAGGAGACCAGCAGTACGAGTAACCTGTCAGTTGCTACCGCCTTGCTGGCCCGCTAGATGCTTCAAAAATAAATGAACAGCACAATGCAGTATGGATCCTTATTGCATGCTCTGGGCGGAACTATTTCTAGCAGTGGACGTCAGCAGAGATGGATGATGATGAAAATCTTTTGTAACGTATTGTATCTTTGTTCGCAGACACGTTGACACAGGACTAAGGAACGCTAAGTGCCAGGCTCCCATACATTTGGCCACCGAATTGAATAAGGCAAGTATTGGAACCGTTATTTTATTATTCTTGTTATACCTGCTTAAACGAGTGAAAGCTGGCAAAGAGCATGTCGGGCCATGCTCAGTGTAGGGTACCGTAGTTATTCAAAAACGGTTGGGCCGAATATGTTCGACATTGTTTTATTTTAAAGTATTCTATAATTATGATGTTATTCATATTTTTTGGACCATTGGATCAAAAGTTATAAAGGGCCTTATTGCTTATAACGGATAATAGCATAGTTTTATAATAAATTGCATATATCCGAGTGGCCGAATGATTCAGGCATCAGAGAGAGTCATCATCAAAAAATACAATTATTAGTGTGAAAAAACCTTTGTTACAATCTAAGTTACTCTTTGTATAATAAAATTAGGGACCAACTAAACTCTATGACCAAAAACGCCAATTTCATAGGTAATGATTAAATATTAGATAATTTTAGTGTTCCTAAGTACTTAAAAGATACAACTAAAAAATGTTTGAGTAAACAATTTGAGTGTGTTCCACAAAAAATATTTTTTTGTTAAAAATAACATTTCATAATCATACCTACAAAAGGCCGCCTCGTTCGCAAAGCCTATTAGGTGAAAATATTAAGTTACATGACGTAGGACCTCAAAATATACATATTAGCCCACCTAACGAAGACCAAAAGCTGCCTCTCGGGGGAAATAACTCGTGTATAAGCGAATTTTGGTATAGTTGTAGGGAATGGTGTTTTAAACCACATACTAAAAGTACTAGTGGTTAGGGGTGGAGCTAACGGGGGGAGGGGGGTGTAAAGGTCCTTTTTTTTAATTTTTCGTAAATAACTCGTAAACCGTGGCTTATAGCAAAAAACGTTCTAGTACATAAGTAATCTACATAAAATTCTCTACAAAAAAAGTATACGCATGTTTCCTCTGGGATCAATATGTCATGAGATAAGAAAGCGAGAAGATGGACACAATAGAAATAAACACATTTGTTTAAGTAGGTATGGCACATACAGAATGCTCGCGAGCATTCCAAAAGATTTTAATGCTCAATTCCTGACCATATTTAGAGTCTTTAATGTTATATAAAATTTCCTGGATTCGGCTTGGTTTCAGAGATAATCAACCTTTTTTTCGAAATAAGTTTTTCGACGTAACTCATCATAAAACTTCTTTTTGATTACAATGCTACCACAATGTGTTTTAATATTACCACACCTTTTGCCTGGCAATCAAAAAATGGGAATAAACTTGACGAAATAACCAGTCCCTAAAAAAAATATTAAAATAAATAATTTTAACAAATTGTTGTTATGATAAAAAGTACTGGAAATGTTTAAAAGTATGCAAAAAGTCTAAAAAAAAAAGAGAAAAAATATTTTTTTTTGGTGGTTTTTGAGATTAGGTCTCATAATAATTTTGGTTTGTTTTGATGTCTAGAATGCATAGTAAAAATCTTTTGACGATGATTATGAGAATATTTTAGGTTTAGAAGATAATTAGGAATTTTATTTTTACAAATAAGCATACAAGGCGCGCCCGGGCGCGAGCATTCCAAAAGATTTTAAGTATGCATTCCAGATATCAAAATAAACAAAAAATATTATGAGACCTAATGTCAAATACGGCCAAAAAAAAATTTTTTTTTTCTCTTTTATTTTAGACTTTTTGAATACTTTTTGACATTTCCAGTACTTTTTATCGTAACAACAATTTGTAAAAACTATTTATTTTAATATTTTTTTTAGGGACTGGTTATTTCGTCAAGTTTATTCCCATTTTTTGATTACCAGGCAAAAGGTGTGGTAATATTAAAACACATTGTGGTAGCATTGTAATCAAAAAGAAGTTTTATGACGAGTAACGTCGAAAAACTTATTTCGAAAAAAAGGTTGATTATCTCTGAAACCAAGCCGAATCCAGGAAATTTTATATAACATTAAAGACTCTAAATATGGTCAAGAATTGAGCATTAAAATCTTTTGGAATGCTCGCGAGCATTCTGTATGTGCTATACCTACTTAAACAAATGTGTTTATTTCTTTAGTGTCCATCTTCTTGCTTTCTTATCTCATGACACATTGATCCCAGAGGAAACACGCGTATATCTTTTTTGTAGAGAATTTTATGTAGATTAATTATGTACTAGAACGTTTTTTGCTATAAGCCACGGTTTACGAGTTATTTACGAAAAATTAAAAATAAGGACCTTTACACCCCTCTCCCCCCGTTAGCTCCACCCCTAACCACCAGTACTTTTAGTATGTGGTTTATAACACCATTCACTACAACTATGCCAAAATTCGCTTATACACGAGTTTTTTCCTCTGAGTTTCCTTCGTTTGGTGTACTATATTTCGTACCTTTTCTGTTGGTATTTATACTCCGTTGCCCACGGCTTTTTCTGTTTATCTCGATTATCGCTATCCCGTGTAAAATACGCAATAGGCATGATGACTGGGAACTCAAATCAGCATCTTTTTTCGAACTGTCAAAATGATCACCAATATGGAATTTTATATGAAATACTCAAAAGAGACGTAATGTTTGAGTATTGTCAAATTACCTACTCTTTTAAGTTCTTTTCAATTTATTAAATAGAAGTTCTGTACAAAAATGACTGCAATCTACATCTTAGTAATAATTTCTTCGAGTATTATTTCGTGCATAATGTTAAATAATTTATTTTAACTATAGTCATCATCCCTATTATTATGTAGGTACTTATTAAAGGCGTTATACTGCAGACAGTACAGAAAAACCTAGCCAAGATGTCATTCTGCAATCGTATACGATAAGCGATAAGTCACGTGACCATAATTATGTATGGAAATCGTCACACGACTTGTCTTTCGAATCTGTCATTCATACTTGGCCTCCTGTAGTGCGTCGGTGTAAAATGAAACGGTGCGTTGAATGGGAAAAGACAAAAAGTCGTGCTTCAGAAGCCGAAGTAATTTATTTAATTAAATCATGATTACTCTGTTAAAAGAGCGTTTTCGCTTTTAGAAACACCCAATTAGCGTGTGATAAAAAATCCTTAATTGTTAGTCAAGTTTATAACGACAATAAACCATTAAATAAAAAAATACTCTGTTTTAGTATAATAACGCCGATCAAGTTAAATTCCTAAAGATCGTATCGTATTTAGGTGATTGTCGTTACGAACCTGACTACAATTAAGATTTTTAATATCACGCCCATTTAGTGTTCTTAAAAGTGGAAAAATGCCCGAAAGTTAACATAAAATATATTCAAATTTTATGGATCTAGGTATGTATATTTTATGTAAAATAAAGATTTTTGAATAAATTTCATCATAAAAAGTTTATACACAGTAATATTGCAATATAAATGTAAAACATTAAATCTGTAGGTACATAATCTAAAATAAAATATTTTCCTTAAATCGCTGTCAGTGGGTTCCCAGAAGGCTGGTTGTATTTCCACGCTGAATAGCTATGCTTACCTAAAGCTGGTTACTCGTACCTAAAGCCTCTAAATAGTTAATATCGAATGCCTGTGTGAAATTTGCCACCAAAGTCCGTAGGCTAATGATGAATGACGCTGCTGCCCATCACCAATATAAACTTGTAAAATATATCAGTAAACTAGAAAAGCAGTACACATGTCGGAATGTCAAGTTACAATGTGAATACCTAAATCGGGAAAATGGCACGTTTCTTCCAATTTCAATAGTTCTATTGACACGTGACGCCTTCTGACGAGTTCTGAATAGTTGAGACGTTTGTGTATTAAATGAAAATGCATACAGGGTGGCTCTGGCTTAAGGGCAAGCGTTTAACGAGTACTGCAGTGTTATTCACTAAGGAAACCGCCTTGCTGTCAGCGCTGTGTCAGCGCTGCGGCAGTGTCGAGCCTGAAAATGGTATTCACTAATGCACTTTAAACTACACTAGCGCTCGGCGACGAATGCGGCGTGAGCTGGAACTACACTGCGTCGAGAGTTTGATGTTTAATGCAGGGATCGGATAGCGGTTTTTGCTCCATACAAAAGAACGGTTCGAATTCC
>JALPQI010023451.1:0-12984 GCA_025490895.1 Thaumatotibia leucotreta
CATAACTGTTTTAGTGAAAACTATAATTATTTAAATGGAGGTACACAAGGGTGTTTTCTATCGTTTTTAATAACATTTTATTATTTTCCCTGTCGCTATTTTATTATAATATTTATTTTGCGCGAGCCATCAAAACAATCAATGACGATTTCGATTTGAGAAATATATCGAAGCTTTTAGTTTAGAAACCCTTCGAGTCCCTTAATGATTCATATGTCGTTTTGTAGCCTAGAAAGTGCTTTATCGTGAGCAAGTGATAATTCTACCGAAGATTGCCGAAGGTCTTGGCGGTAGCCTTTTTACGAAACTGAAATTTAAGGACAAATAAGCATACTTAATTATTTTTAAGAGCGAGGAGGGGGGAAATCAATTGCTCGTTCTCACGTAACTTGTTTTTAGGGTTCCGTAAGAAACTAGGAACCCTTATGGTTTCGCCATATTCGTCTGTCCGTCTTACGCACCATAGCTCAATGGCCGTTAGTACTATAGTGTGGGGTATCGTTGAATAGGTCTTTCAAAAACAATAAGGGTCCCAAAATAAAGTTTTTTTACCCACAAAATTTCAAGAATAACAAGTAACACTGATTTGCTCATTAAATTTTTGCTGACATCCGATCTATACATAACTGGTTTACGAAATTTACCTCACAAAAAGTAGGAATCTTTATTTAAAGCTTGTATTTCGCTTATTACAGATCAAATACAATCTTAATATAACATTACGTACTGTTTTTTAGACTTTTATTGCGACTTTTGAATTTTAAGCACTGTTCTTTGAACGCCTGACCACTGTGGAACGGCTTAATTTAGCCACGTTAATACACGTCGAATTATATTATTATGCTTACTTATAGCCATTATATTATAAGCAGCG
This sequence comes from Thaumatotibia leucotreta, assembly GCA_025490895.1. Lineage (NCBI taxonomy): Eukaryota > Metazoa > Arthropoda > Insecta > Lepidoptera > Tortricidae > Thaumatotibia > Thaumatotibia leucotreta. The sequence goes on from JALPQI010023451.1 coordinate 875, forward strand.
TCTGGGCAAATGACAGAGCGGTGTCGATGACTAAAGATGATAATAATTTGTACCTATGTATGTTATGTACAGAGATCGGAAAAATGTGCGTCATTGTTAGCAATAATATGGACATGACTCTAAAGTTGATTGAATAATTAATAATTTTAAATTATCATCTCAAAAAACTACCTATTTGACACCGGTAACTATGAAAACATTTTCAACCAGCCAACCTTAAAGCTTCAAAATCAAATTTTAAGAAATTATTCGTTTTATTATTCATTTAATCAACTTTGGAGTCATGTCCATATTATTCCGAACAATGACGCACATTTTTCCGATCTCTGGACTTATGTAGGTATGTAAATTTATTGTCCACATAACACAGGTATAATACACATATTAGCTACAATTTAGACAGGCACAAAGGCGAACTTATACGGGATCTCTTCCAGTTAACCTTTGAGTAAAGGAGTTGCCTAAAGGTGCGTTCAAACTAAAAGAGCATTCGCTGTTCTAATCTCCCACTCTACGAAATTCGATCGGTACACAAAACGTGATCAGTTGATTTCGTAGAACGGGCGCTAGAACAGCGAATGCTCTTTCGGTTTAAACGCACCTTAATAGGAAGCAAAAGATAGACAAACATACACGTATACTGTGGTGAATATATTAGAGTAATACCAAATACTATACATAGAATCAAGTTTGTTTTAGGACATATCTTAATTGCCGTACAACATACAAGAATATTTACTTAAGTTATTATTCATTAATTAAAGGATGCATGCACTAAGTTCATGTATTTTTCGCCATCATACTCACCTAAGATCGAATGAGGCAAAGATCTCATAGAAATTTGTCTCAATCACATCATCAGCCTATAAACTGAAAAATCGCCACGCTGGGCAAGCGGGTTGGCGATCCCAGTAGTGTGTTCCACTCTGACGATGCCATCATCAATTCTCAATAAATAAATGGTCAATGACACTACAAACCGCTTAGTCGACTCTTACGACACCCATGGGAAGAGTTGTTGAGGTGGTCACAAATGTTTTCTTACTGCCGTCACCACACGGGCAATTAGGTTCCGATTAGGTCATTAGGTAGGAAAGGAAGATAGATATTTTTACGAAACCCATTAAGGTGCATTTAGACCAAACGAGCATTCGCTCATTTTATCCCCCACTCTACGAATTTCGACGAATCACGTTTTTGTGCAACGAACGAAGTCGTAGAGTGGGGGATAGAATGAGCAAATGTTCGTTTGGTCTAAATGCACCTTAACGTTTCACCTATATGCAGATATATTATCTATAAGATGACAGGGCGGCAGTGTTGCCATTCTATGCTGATTTGTTTAACGACACGTTACAGAACTTACATAAATACTCGTACAAACACAGTCAATCAGTACCTAGGTACATAGTGGTGCATAATGTTGTTGTTTTATTCCTTGAAAAATATTAGATAACTATTATGCTAGTTTTCGTGAAATAATACCATGCACTCCTAGCTCCTAATGATATGCAGGGTGTTTCCTGAGTCCCTAATAACTTTGCAGATAATCTATATTCATACTGAACAACTTTTAGTATTCCAACGCAAATATCGAGAGAAAAAACACTTTCGCATACAAAAGATCACGTAACCAATTAGTACGTTCGTGTGTTCGAGGTTGGTCCCATACTAAAGTTGTTCAGCTGTGTACGAGGTTAGTGTCTCTGTCATCATAACAACACTGCATTTGAACACTCGTAATTCCAAAATGTTTAATCTGTGGCCTATCTGTAGAACATAAAAAAATATACCGTAAACTGGGGTTACATTGATCAATTTTAAAGTTTAAACTTCAATATCTTCTAAAATTAGGCGTAAAAAAATCTAAAAATAAAATAGTAACATGAACTTTTTGTTATCTTTCTCGGTAAAAAAGTTTGAAACGATACTTTAAAAATGTATGAAGATAGAAAAATAAAACGTTGTGATCAAAGTTAAACTGACTTTGGGGTTACTTTGATACCTTATGTTTTTTGAGGGTAATTGAATGTAAACCCTTACAGGAGTAATTTCTCCTAAGAAAGTAATTAAATCCGTTCGCAGTATCAAAAGTTACAACAATTTACGTCATTTTGGGGTTATTTTGATCAAATATTTGTGATCAAAGTAGCCCCGAAATATAATAAAAAAACTTCAGTATTCAACTTTATTAAAAACAAAAATCAAACATCGAAGAGAGAACAATCTTCTTATAAAATAAACAGTGAAATGGATAGACATACCATAACCAACTATACGTAAGATTTTGATCAATGTGACCCCATGTAGGTGATCAAAGACACCCCATTGAATAAAAACAATTGTTATAAGTACTTAGTTTGCATTGAAGACCCCAAAAACGTTATATTTGTATACCTAAACATACTTGTGACAAGTTAATTGTGATTAAGAACCGTTTACCTCACTACCCTTATTGTTAGTTTAGAAGTTATTTTATACACGAAAAATAGCAAAAAGTATACGTAAATATAAACACGTGATACGCTATTCTAATGACCGTACTCATCTAAACTGTCTAAACAATTAATAAGGATTACTATCGTTCTTGCCAGACTTAAAAATATATATATACAGATGCGTTTGGTAACGGAAGATATTCGCGATTAAAAAATAAAAGAAGTTTTTATCAATGTAACCCCAAAGTTCAAAGTAACCCCAGTTTACGGTAATGTTTTTTACATTGAAAGTCTCATACCCACTCACTTGCTTAATGTAGCTTTTGTTACATGTCATCACTCTTATTTTACATAGACATAAAGTCTATCGCAAAAATCAAAGCAAGTGAGTGGCTAAGTGAATTCTAATTAAATATTCAAAATAATCTAATTCCTAGTTATGAAATAATCTTTTGTTTAAAATAAATGTGTTCAAAGTGCAGCGAGTAAAATAAATAATAACACCTACATTAACACCACCTACGAATTCTACCAAAACCCTGAATTCCGTCAAACCGCTAATTAATTCAACACTCATTGCTTAATCCCAAAAGCTACCGATCAGCCCAATAAACTTAAAAACCTTCCAATAAACTACAAATATACACGATGATAAGTTCGACTCGCCATTACAGCCATTCTGGTTGTATAGTGGTAATAAATGAATAAAAACAATTACCGCCACGGGTTGGTTACATAATGGTAATGTGCTGTAGGAATGAGGAGTACGGTTTAAATTCAAATGTATGGAGGAATGAGAGAAATTTCGTCATATTATCAAGAAAGCATAGCGTATTATGGCGAGCGCGGCGAAAGCGGGAGCGTTTTTTAAGCTTCTGCATAAGACTTTGTTTTATTTTTACATCACCAAAAATAGAAAATGCTATGAAATTTTTTGTAGAGAATAATAGTCATTAAGAACGGCGATACTTTGAATTTTATATATTATTATAATTGATATCTATTTGCCACACCCGCAAACTAGAGGATTCTGGGTTTTACGGCTACACTCCGTACCTACGGGTGTTACTCCATCTGTCGACGTTCGACCTGATATAAAAGCATTAGTCCCATAGTCTTCTAAATTTTCGACGCCTGTGCGTCGCATAGCGTTTTCCCATAGGAAGTTATTTAAACTACTATCATCTACTGAGGCCAAACGCGATATGCGGCGACGGCGTCGAATAAGAGACTATTGCAGAGTAGACTATTGACAAATGTGTCAAATTTGCCGGCCGACGTCGCCTGATTTACATAATTGCACAGCAAAGTAACAGAAGTAACAAAACCACTAACTCTCTCGCCCTACCTCCTCTCCCTTTTCCGCTCCCTCCAAGCTGTTGTGCCTGAGATGATAGCCCACGGCGCGCTTAAACCGGCTGTTATGCCTTGGCCACAACTCCTTCTCATCTCTAAGGCGACCGGCAGGGCTGAAAAACATAGGTGTCGGTGGTCGCGCCAAGTCGTCGCGATGCCATTATACCGGTGGTAATGAGCACCGGTATAATGGCATCGCGACGTGGTATGATTTGGATAGAAGAAACAAGTTCATTCATTTGTATGGTGGCCGAGCGGGTCAGATTTTTTACTGAAGTTGTTACTTGCCTATGATTTTAAATATGTCTCAGGCCCTTGAGTATTCATATTTTTTTGTGTTGTTGCAATTAATATTACTTAAGGAGGCATTATTAATGTTTTTGTTCACTTCAACTTACAAAATTTGACGCCCGAAAGCTGCAAGCTACGATTAAAGACGGACAACACAGTAGATTTTACTGAGTTCATTTGACACGCTAAGTACGAGTAGATACATTTGCTTGATCTATGAGCGCTCGTACACCTGTAAGTTCTTACGTAAGTTGAAGGGACGGAGCCATACTAAGGAATGAGAGGTGAATATTACCATCTCATTCCTTAGTATAGCCCCGTCCCTATAACTTACGTAAGAACTTACAGGTGTACGGCTGGCCTATGGTATATATGACATCTGTGATGAGCACGATACCGCCACGCTCCCGCTGGCTCTCCCGCCTCCGCTCCCGCTGCCGCCGCCGCTACGCCCGCACCCGCGGCGAGATGAAAGCGCGCGGCACGTTTGAGCCGGCCATTATGCCGCGGTAATGAGAACGACACCGCCACCGCTAATCGCCCGCTGTGCTAAGAGGCACCCAATTGAAATGGATCGAAAAAACGATTCGAATTATGCTCAATTCTTATGCTCGCCTAGTACCGTGTGATAGAGTTATTAGTTTTTGATTTCATTTTTTTCACTAATCACATGAAAAGTGTGATTTTTCTATCGTTTACTAGAAATTACTTGCTAACATACCTATGTTTTAATATTTTTTTTCACAAATGCATTGTTTACCTTCAACTTTAGTTTCTTAAATGTATCATGTCAACATCAACTCCATGGTACAACCATCTCTAAAAGCTTCGCTGTTAGACAATTGTGGCGTTAAGTTCGCTTCTACCGCCCCTAAAAGTTTTCTTTCGTTCATTCAAAATTAAAAGACACTCAGATGACTTTACTAAGTCTTTCGCTTGCCAAAACCATATAGGTAGGTGTTGGATTTATCGATATCGATTGTATCGAGTATGCACTATGCACCATTTCGGGGTCTGATGATGTGATCTTGGAGAAATCGTTTTTTTTTATTTGGTAATTTAAATATCAGAGTTCTTCAATTAGCAGCTCTAAACGTATTCATTGGCGCTTCATTCAAAAAAGAAAACGAGGCAAAGGCATTCTATTCAGCCGTTGAATATGGATTATATTGAGGTTCAGACCTCTTTTGAGGATGTATGGAATATAACTTAAGTTTAATCCTTGGATAAGTGATCAATTGTTATACACATAGAGAGGAATCTAAGACTTATAATAAGCATGTATACGTCGTCATGTTCATAGTTGACGCTAGATGGCACTATTTATTTTGATGATTTAGGATGTAAAGGCATTCGTTATCTAACTGATATTTATCTTTACTAATAATAATTGCGAAAATCATCCTGTCTCGTCAATTTTCACGACTAAACTCCCAGAAAACTGCATTACCCCGGCGATAGCGTTAACCAAATTAATAACTCATTCTATGTTATTCAGTTGCCATCAGAAACATTAGAGCAGTCACGGTGCTCGAAACTATCTGAACATACACTCTTAAAGGTCTTCGCACACTATAACAACTCCACGCCAACGCGGCAGCAACTCTACTCACACTCATGATGAGTAAAGTCAACTAGTTGATCCACCACCTACTATACCGCCACCACACTATACAGGGTGTTTTTTTTTCGACCGTTCAAATTCTACGTAGTGAATGTGTAGGTCATACTGACCAACTTTTACTATGGGGACAAAGTCGAAATCGCGAAAAAAAAATCAGCTGTTTCATACATTTCGGCCGGCGTAATGCCGCCAATTTGTATGAAACAGCTGATTTTTTTTTCGCGATTTCGACTTTGTCCCCATAGTAAAAGTTGGTGAGTATGACCTACACATTCACTACGTAGAATTTGAACGGTCGAAAAAAAAACACCCTGTATAGTGGACAATGCGGTGTCAACGAGTGGGCAATGAAAATGGTTGCTCGATTACACGTCAGTCGCAAACGCATAGTCGTTGCGTGGACAACGTGTGGTCGTTGCGTGACAAGTGACAAACGAGTCGGGGTTGACCTTTAGTGTACGATGTCGTACACTATTTTAAGATATTTTTTTTGAAAGTAAACCTTGATCATGACTCAGGGTTTAAATTTCAATGTTAGACTTGAGTCGAGTGGGTGTGGAGTTGATATAGTGTGCGAAGACCTTTACGCAATTATAATAGAGGCCTGCACAGATATTTGTGAGTACTCAGTACCCTGACCAATCCGATATATCTGACGATTGTTCACTATTAATTTCACACCTAGTCCACCTAGATATCAACTTGCAAGTACAAGGTCCAGTGACCCTACCGAAATCCGATAATTTCGAGGATTTTTCTCAATCACTCTAATGATGCCTTCGTTGGAGTGACAGAGACAAATCCCCGAAATTTACGAACTTCGGTGTTCGCGGTAGCAGGCTGCGTGTGGCCGGTGATATAATTAGAGTGTGCCCATTGTACGAACACTGGTCGACGGTCTATGGTACGTAGGGTTGCCGTGTGCTGTGAGCCAGGCCTACTACCGCGAAAATCGAAATTCGTAAATTTCGATGATTTTTCTCTTTCACTCAATCGCATTTTATGGTCTAGAACATATTTTTTTTAAGGCTAAGGTAATCGGTCCCAACATCCATACAGTTAATAGTAGATTCTACAACAAGGGCATAAAGTGACCCATTTTTAACCGAGGCAATTTTTTAGACGTGCCAAAATAGTAGACGAGGGTAAAAATGGACATTTATGCCCGTGTTGTACACTCTGCTTTTCACTTCGTTTGCGAGGAAAGTAAAACAAATTTTTCACTGTATTTTACAAACGAAGTTGTCGTCAAGCGAAAGAAGTAAAATATATAACCAATACCCGCCAACTATTTTTTTAATATTTTTTTCTTAATTTTTAACCTGTGATCAAATTTTCAGTTTTCTACCAAGTCAAACATTTCGGAGCATTTTTTCACGATAATTAAATTTAATGACAGAATCTATTATTGTAATATAAATAAAATAATATAACAAGTTTTGTCAGCTATACTATTTTATTGCTCAGTAAAATTGTGCAACATGTTTTTACATGAACATGCAAAGTTACAAAATACCGTTTTAAAGGTTGTAATATACGCTCCATTGTTTTTGACCTAATCGTAAATTTTTACATCTAGGCCCTAGGAACTCAATTTCAGGTAAAATGTGTAGTGGCAGCTGTCAGTACACAATCTACACATTCATTTATCACCAAAGGCAAAAACTGTATTGATTGGCTAAAAGTTTTAAACTTAAATTCAGTAACTTACTAACAGTTTATTGTACATACCTATGCTTCGATTTGTAAAATTCTATGTGTTGTTAATTTTTTTCCTAAGATTTTTAACACAAATGGTAACCCTAATCCAGTGAAGTAAAAGCTTAATGTATACGAATCCAATTTCTCTTACGTGGTTACGAAAGGTAAAATTGTCTAGGCGGTAGGTCCGTTCTGATACAATGTTTCCCATGCGATTGGGTTTTCCTTTAAATAAGATTTTAGCGTAAGTATTATGATTATTATGGATGTGGTTGTTGCAAATATGAGCTGCATTTTTTCATACAAACGTATTCCCCTGTTTCCTCCCTAGATACTAAGATAGATACTGATATTGTAGTAATTTTTTAAGTAAAATCTACTTTTGCTATGTCAAAGTCAGTACCTATGTTTTGCCTCTTTAGGGTTCCGTACCTCAAAAGGAAAAACGGAACCCTTATTGGGTCACTCGCTAATCCGTCTGTCCCTCTGTTACAGCCGATTTCCTCCGCCGACCGATTGAGTTGAAATTTGGCACACATCGTAAGATGGTGACTCAACAATGGACGAGGAACGTAAATAAATGAATTTTAAGTATGCAGGCTACTCGTACTTATGGAGGATTTTTCAAACTGTATCATGTGATATATCAAATGAAAGGCCTTAGTACCTATGAGGATTTTGAATATATTTTTATACAATTATAAATATTTGTTGAAGTTCTTTAAAAAAATAGGCGAAAAATGACCACCATGTCTCCGCATGCGCTAAATTTCATTTGTAACGTTCCTTATCTATCCAAAGGGTAAAATGGCTCTCTGTCTGTCTGTCCGTCTGGCACCAGGCTTTATCTCGTGAGATAGACAGTTGAAAATTTCACAAACGCTATATTTCTGTTGCCGCTATGAACAACAAATATTAAATCACATGCAGACAAAAAATCTATGTTATTTAAGAGAATTTACCAATACAACAAATATTCAACCAATAGGAATGATGACTGTAGCTAAAATAAATTATTTAACATTATGCACTGATATAACACGAAGAAAATATTACTAAGAGGTAGATTGCAGTAATTTTTGTACAGAACTTCTATTTAATGAATTGAGGTCATTTGGCAGTACTGGCAGTACATAAACGTGACGTCATTTTTAAGTATTTCATATACAGGGTGTAAGTCTAATACGGGCGAAGCTCTTAACGGGTGTTAGTTTACGACATAATAAGTACATTCAAATAACTTTTACTTAAAATTAGAGCAACAAAATTTTCCATACAAAATAATTCGGCGCGCAATGTAGAGCAACATACACGAGTTAAACGCTCGTTGACAGCTAATTTCAGAGCAGATGACATAACTGCCATATCAACAATAACAAATGTTCGTACCTACATTGCTGCTTCGAGAATCTTAAAAAAAATCTGTAGGGTCATAATTGAGAGTAACTTTAAAAAAACCTCGTAATCCATGATTACACTAATGAATCCCATGCCTGGTTTAATTGATCGCCCGTATTTGATTTACACACTGTAAAATTCCAACGTGTAATCCGTTTTGACAGTTCGAAAAAAGATGCTGATTTTACTTGCCAGTCATCATGCCTATTGTAGTACTGTACCGAGTGTACCGTACAACCAGCGATCTAGGTCAATTTTCCTTCCGCGTGTACCAGGGAAGCATCAGGCGAAGGAGCTTGAGTTTCAGCACTGAAGGCCTACCGCGGACCACAATCGACTTGATGCCTCTTATCACACTCGCGTTCGAATATATAAGTGCAAGAGAGAGGCAACACCATGATCGTGGTTCGTGGTATGCCTGACTTCAGGGTGCACTAGATGCCATTATTCGATGTGCACTTCATAATTATTAGTTCATTATGCATAGCCTCCTGCCGCCCAGACAATAAAAATTGCCAAGGAATTTTGAATTAATAGTGCAGGAAATAGAATAGGATTTCATTTGTTTGAGGAGACCTTTAAATAGGCCTCTGGGCGGCAGGAGGATAGCTACGATTTATATCTATTGTATGTTTACTACAGTGTAGGCCTTATTACTAATTTGTATAGGTATTGTATTTAACTTACAGGCACGCAAAATAAGTTTTGTAACAGTTACGCAAATACTATGAAAATGCACTAGATGGCATCACGAGAATATTAGTGCGCATGTCACTAGGTCAATCCATATGTACCAAATATAATATACAAGTAATGTACAGTCGATGTCTAATATATCGTTACGGTTTAGGTGCCAAAAATATATTATTATTAAGATGTAGATTGCAGTAGTTTTTGTACAAAACTCCTATTTAAATAAATTGAAAAGAACTTAAAAGAGTAGGTCATTTGGCAGTACACAAACGTGACGTCACTTTTGTGTATTTCATATTTCATATAAAATATATTTACACTTTATTGCCTTGACATAAGGTCATGTGAATAAGTTTTTGGCCTACACCGAAATGATATCTTTGACCTCGACTGTACAAAACTGTCGATGTGCAACAATAACAAGCAATAGTACGACCTACGACAATTAAAAGAAAAGGATAGGATGAGAGTGGTAGTTAGCCTGTGTATAAGTGAGACGTGTATGTATATAGTTGTTCACTTGATCATTTCCAAGTTAGAGCTTCTGAAATTTTACCTCTTGTTGTTCATGGTAACCTATTGAACGCGGAAGGGAAATTCGCTCCAAACTTTCCGAAGCTTAAATGAATTTTTTGTCAGGTTTTGGCAAAAAACTTAAATTAAGACACACTTGTTTTGATTATATTTTATTTATACGTCAGAATATTATTTAGAGGGTGGGCAAAAATAAGTGCATTCCCGATTCCTGTGAGGTTTTGGGACTTGGAATAGGCGTAAACGATTTTTGGAAGTTTCAGAACAGTTGGGAAACTTTACTTGAAATAGTTAGGTAGGTACAGTCGATTTACATATATAATATGTGTACATTATTTTTCATATTGTATTGAAATAGGGTGCATAATTGTATATATATTTATGAACTCGACTGTACCAGGTGCCATGCACTACTATTGCTTAGTACTGAACTTTTAAAATTTCAACTAATTAAAAAAGGCCTCTTGGGGCCTATACAGGGAGCCAAAAACTCACCAGCATTAGCAATGGGAAAGCACGTATTTTTTCGCCTTGCTCCTTATAATGATGTATATTTACAAACGTTTATTTTGTAACCACGACCCACTTAAGTTTGACATTTTGAGATACCTTTGAAAGTAATGCCGAAATATACAGGGTGGCCCATTCAAATCGGTCAGTATGGGAAAGTCTGAAACTATAATACATATGAAGATTTGTTCTTAGGAACCATGTCACCGATTTTGATAAAAAGAAAAACTGCGTTGCAAAATATGACAAAAAAAACTTTTTTTCTTAAGATTTACACAATAAACACCTAGTAAAATAAATTTAAGTACGTGAAAATAATGAATTCCATTCATTTTAGACATCATGTTTCTTAGAGACATGTACTGCTTAAAACTTGGACAAACGATATCTGAATAGAAACAGTGTAAGTTAATTTTTTCAAAACAACCGGGGTCGATTCCCTGGCTGGTTACAGTGTTTTTTTCAAATGCATGAATGCAGTTTTTCTTTTTATCTTTATTCCAAAATGGCGCACTTACAGAAAATGTAACTAATTAAAGTAATTAATTGCGAATGCTATCGTAATTGTATGTAATTGTTTTTATCACATGTAATGTAATATAAATGTAACAAACAAATGACACACAGAAAGACTAGGGCTTCAGGCATATTACACTTACAATGCGACTAGGACTACATGAAGTAAAAGTAGGTAGTAGGTACTTGGAAACGTATATTGTTCTGAATATGATTTTTATTTCTGTATTACTCAGATTAGAGCGCGAAACAATAGTGTGAATAGGACAGCAATAATAATTAGAATAATATTTTTGGAGCTTTATTTGATAGTACACCAAACGAAGGAAACTCAGAGGAAAAAACTCGTGTATAAGCAAATTTTGGCATAGTTGTAGGGAATGGTGTTTTAAACCATATACTAAAAGTACTGGTGGTTAGGGGTGGAGCTAAGGGGGGGAGGGGGGTGTAAAGGTCCTTATTTTTAATTTTTCGTAAATAACTCGTAAACCGTGGCTTATAGCAAAAAAATGTTCTAGTACATAAGTAATCTACATAAAATTCTCTACAAGAAAGATGTATGCATGTTTCCTCTGGGATCACTGTGTCATGAGATAAGAAAGCAAGAAGATGGACAATAAAGAAATAAACACGTTTGTTTAAGTAGGTATAGCACATACAGGATGCTCGCAAGCATTCCAAAAGATTTTAATGTTCAATTCCTGACCATATTTAGAGTCTTTAATGTTATATAAAATTTCCTGGATTCGGCTTGGTCTCAGAGATAATCAACCTTTTTTAGAAATAAGTTTTTCGACGTAACTCGTCATAAAACTTCTTTTTGATTGCAATGCTACCACAATGTGTTTTAATATTACCACACACCTTTTGCTGGCAATCAAAAAACGGGAATAGACTTGACGAAATAACCTGTCCCAAAAAAAATATTCAAATAAATAATTTTAAACAGATTGTTGTTATGATAAAAAGTACTGGAAATGTTAAAAAGTATCCAAAAAGTGTAAAAAAAAAAGAAAAAAATTTTTTTTTTGGTGGTATTTGACATTAGG
>JALPQI010023452.1:0-15580 GCA_025490895.1 Thaumatotibia leucotreta
ATCAACCATTATATGGCGTACAATATAAATTATGATTCTAATGGCATGTCATTGAATTTTAATTTCTAGTTTCTAGCAGTAAAGTTAATGTCAAATTTATATAAAAACAAAAGTAAAGAAACAATAAAATTATAATAAATAAATCAATAAATAAAAGGAAATGTCAATGTCATGCTATGAGAAATCAGAGCAGAAAATAAACACAGAACAGGAATAAAACAGGAAAATTTGATGGAATTGTAATTAAAAGTTTGTAAATAAATTGATGTCAAGTATAGTGCGCATATCATATAGTATTATTATTTTGAAAATGTTCATTAATGTCATAGTACGATTTATTTAAACACCATTTGAATAATTGATTTTTAAATTCAATGTAATTTAGTGACTTCAATTCTTTAGGTAGATGGTTGAAAACTTTTACGGACATGTACAGTATACTTTTTTTGAAGTGAGCAGTGTTATGGCTCGGATAACAAAGATTCAATCCATTCAGCCTAGATGTGGACCTTGGATTGGATGGCATGACCTTGTATGTTTCTATGCGAGTTTTTACAAATAGGCACATTTCGTATATGTACAAGGAGTTATGTATGTTTCGTGTATGTATAGAGTTAGAAAAACGTATTACTGTTCACGACTCATATTTCACCCTGTATATGTAACAAGGTTCAAATTAAAAATAGAAAAAGTAACTATGGTGGGTGTCACGAGGTTAATAAAGGGTCCACGGAAAAAACATGTCCAGTGCTTTAAAAAAAACAGGGTAAATACACACCTAGTTTTGTTAAAAGTAAGGTGGTTTTTCCATCTGTAATTTGAACTGACTAGACATGTCATGTTCTTTCCGTTCAAGTAATTTTCTATTTAGACGCGCTGTTCGTAGTTCGCTTCTCGAAGGCGAAGTGATTAGGAGCACTGAGCCTAGAGGTTTAATCGCTGTCGGCCGATAACTCACTTTAGTGGTTCCTTCAACACCCTATCTTCGCTGGAGTGCCGTCAGACTAATAGAGGCTATATATCTGCTTTAGATGGTTTATAATTTACAGTGGTGAGTGCAGTGGCTGAGCTGCTGATGGATTTTAGGAGTACAGTCACCATCAGATATATCGTAAATTGGTTCATGACTCATGACTCTCGGAGATATCGGGTAACATACATACAACAAAAACCTTTGAGATTGAGAACCTCCTCCTTTTTTTTAACCGACGCGCGTACTCTATAGTACGCGCGTTATAGGTAATTTAGGGCTAACTTTATTCCCTTGAAACACAATAAAAAGAGAAGGCTACGATTCAAACTGCGACCATATATAACATGGACGTCTAAGGCCAGCTCGAAAATGCCCCCAAAAGCAATTGTTCAATTGTGCCAAGATGGGCAGGACATAACGCTTTTCTTAACACCGCGCATATTTCGGCGCAACATCTTTGACAAATGTTTATAGAATATAGCCAATCAAAACTTTGATGGACCAATCACAACTAGTTTTTTAATGGCGGTTTAAGTTTTTATAGGTTGATATTGACATTCATTACCGTGATGCATTGAAGAGGGAGTGACACTTGTCAACTAAAATTCAGGACCGTTTTTGAAAGGCAATTTAATATGGCGTGCGGCTTCCATGATTTATTTGTTCGTAGGATTCAAATCATTATTAGAATAAAAGTTACCTCAATAAGTAAGTTGTTCGATAATGTTTACTTAGATACTTAACTAAACATTATCATTGGTAACAAAAAAGGAAAAGTTCAAACTATTCCTGGGCCATTTTGGGAAATGTGGTGAATCTTGCTCAGCACAATGATATATAAGTAAAGATACGTTATACTCTAACAAAATGAGCGAAATAAATACTTCACAGCATACACCTACAATTTATTGACATACTTCAAAATGCGTAAAAGAGATGGCAAAATACATATGCTCGTATTTAATAAATAAAAAAGAGACAACTAGCATTTGACAATCGCGCGTGCATTCTTTTATTGATAAACATTGTTTTATCTTTGTTACTCTCGATCTTAAGCAGCATAAGCTTGTCTTTTTCTCTAAGTCAGTCAAAAACGTCAAAATGGCGTCCTATTTATTTTCAATAAATAATAAAAATTTTATGAAATATATAATTCAATTTAATTGCGCATGATGTGTGATGCTAAGGGCATTTTTGCATTTTATTTTGTGGTTTTCACTATTGTATAACATAAAATGACATTTTAGGGCGCAGTTCATGTGATTTGCGAGAACTCGGCAGTGGTACACACCTCTCGGTGGTCTGGGTAGGACTAAGAGCGATTGTTAGAATTATCACAATCTGAGCGCTTCAATTTTAGAGCCGGTGTAACATATCTTTACTTATTATATCATTGGCTCAGCATCGTTGACTCTACCAGCCTACTTACCAATTTTTATCAATAACTATCTAAAACATGATAAAAATGTCCAAACTTTTTGAGAAAGGTAAACAGATACAGGTAGATTTTGTATGTACTACGGTAAGACTTGTAATATTTCAATGTGATCTTTTCCATTAATCCCTTGCAGTTTAACATCACACTAGTACACAAACATACAAATGTACGACAAAACACAGGAAATAAATCGTACAATAACGGCCATCGGTCCGCTCAGCGAATGAAAAATCGTCAGCAGCGTGTATGAATGGCAAATAGACTACCTCGGGAATAGGGCTTCCAATTCGAATATTCCAACATGCGAAAGTTTCGGATATTCGGTAAATTTTAGTATTCGAATAACGCGGCATGATGTATTCGAATATTTTTTGACTACCACAAAATTACAATTTAGACACTTTGCAGAACAATTACAAAGTTTTGATAAGCATTTTGCATCAAATCATTACACCCTAGTGTCTAAATGGAGGATATGGGTCAAAATTCTTTTCGTTGTGTTCCTAAAAAACGTGACGCAGTGGTGATTTTTGTATGAGATGATGTTTTGTTTTCAATTTCTGATATATTGGTTAAAATATTGCGTGAAAAAGAAATACAAGTGCACCGCATTTGTTTTTAAATATAGGTACTGAGTCGAAACAGCAACTAAAAGCGTGATAGAGTGGTGGTATGAAACAAGACAACGGAAATAATTTTGACCCATATACCTGTAATGTGACAACCTCTAGATATCTTTGTTGGGTTACTGCAGGATAACACTTATAGAGCAACTAGAGCATTTCTATGCAAATCAAAGTTATTTTACCCGCAATTTAAACTTTTTGTGTTATTCTTATAACTATTCGAATATCACAAAATAAAATCGAAAATACCTGAACCTTTCGAATATTTGAAAGCCCTAGTCGGGATGTAACCGCTCAATGTGGCGTCGTTTTGCACTAATCTCGTCTCACGTCGGTGCGGAAAGCGGAGGCATCTGGCAGTAAGGTACAGACATATATTGCACGTGCCTTTACTTTCCGAACAAACTCTTCATGAATTATGTGACCACACTCTGCTATCAAAGATATTTAGAAGATTATTATTTAAATTATCAAAAAAATTCGCATCCTTTAAGCGGTATCTGGTTGTATTTCATATTTTAGTCTGTGATTTTAGGTTGTTTACTCGTATTAAGTACTTTTCTCAAACTTGCAATGAAATGTTGACATTACGTACGTCAAAATGGACCAAGAAGTACCATGTCGCTGATTCGATGACTAAACTTGATATGTTAATCTAAACTTGATATGTTAATGTCTTGTTAATCTAACTAACTTTTATTTCTTTTTGTTGTTTTATATAGATGCCCATTTTTTCAAATTGTTTAGTTTTAGTTGCATGACGCATTGGTTTTTAACTGTAATGTCGTGTTAACTTATGTTTCAATAAAATAAAAATAAATAAAATGTTATTTTATAACTACTTAGCAGTCCTAGGACTGCAAAGTACCGGATTTAACCAAATAAAAAATTAAAATATTGCAAGTAGTGACAGAACATCTTAGCATTGCACCGTAAGAAAAACATACAACTAATGTCAATGTCACAAGGTAAACAACCCACTTGCCCAGCGTGGCGATTATGGGCATTTACCTCCTAATCCATCTATATGCATAGTTAATAGGAGAGGCCTACGTCCAGCAGTTCACTGAGATATGCTGATGATGTGAAGCCGCAAGTATATATTTTAATAAGATATAGGTCAGGTACCTACTTTCATCATCAGCCTATGTTAGTCCACTGCTGGACGTTGGCCTCTCCTATTAACTATGCGTATAGACGCATCAGGATGTCAATGCCCATAATCGCCACGCTGGGCAAGCGGATTGGCGATCGCAGTAATGTGTCCACTATGATGACGCTGCTGCCCATCATCAATCTTGTAAAATGGTCAGTGACACTTCAATCCCTTAGTCGACTCTTACAACACCTGCAGGGGGAGTTGGGGTGGTGACAAATGTATTCTTTCTGCCGTCACCACACGGCCAATGCATCTATCTATAGTTAATAGGAGAGGCCTACGCCCAGCAGTAGACTGAGATAGGCTAATGAAGTATATATTTCAATAATATATAGGTCAGATAGCTTCAATAAGTATGTATTAAACAGGTAAGGTAGGTTGGGGTAAGATGAAACGGTTTTTTTAATGGGGTAAGACAAAATATTACCAGAAGACGATGTGCCAGAAGGACGACTTTCTGTCTTTCCCCATTCTGAAAACCGTTTCATCTTACCCCAATTTACCTTACCTAACCGCAAATAAACAATTTACTTAGTAGGCATAGTGTGGACAAGCATCCACAGCTCATGTTTCTTCATGACTTTCATAACTACTTTTTCATTCCACGCCGAGGTGGGAAAGAAATGGATAAGTCTCGTTTTGCAATTTTTTTTTTTTTTTTTTTTATGTTGGCACAACAAAGTGGCTCCACTCCACCTGATCGTAAGTGAAAGTAGAGCCCAAATCGCGGTGGCAACGAACAGGAGACAAGCAGTAACCTGTTAGTTGCCACCACCTTGCTGGCCCGCTAGATGCTGGTAAATACACCGGCTGACCCCGAAACACGGCAAACACGAAGGTAAGTCATTTCACGGGCGTTTACACCGAATGTACGGTGGTAGCCAACCAGGCGGGTACTAGTAAAAATACCCTACCACCGGCTGAGAAGCTGGATACTCAGTATTTCCCTTAGTCGACTCCTACGACACCCACGGGAAGAGAGGGGCGGTGATTTATGTATTCTTACTCCGTCACCGCACGGATAAAAATTGAAATTTTGAAATGATTAAACCGTAATTGTTTTGCAATGTCTACTTTTGTAGTTTTGTCAGCTTTAGTAGACTAGTGAATAATGAAATGACCCTGCTCACGAAGCTGGAGGTTCCAGGTTCGAATCCTGGCACCAACTAGGCTATGGGCTAGACTCTCATATCGTTTTAATTACTTACCTACTATATTTTGTTTCTTTGTTATGATCCTCTTACGAGTATTAATGCCTTGCCCGAATATCTTCAAGGCAAGAGTATATAGGTACCTCATAGGTAATCGTGCTCGACCATTGCATCATCACCAGTGATCGGTTTTTTGGATTCACCCTCGCGGGATTTCGCGTATAAAAAATGACGGGTGTGACTATAAAAAAATGAATACTATTATACTATATTATGAACAGTATCATGGCAGATTGCATGGAAATATGTATAAATAATCAAAGTTTATTTTTCAAGTTACTATAGGAAACCCGCCGGGGGAATCCAAAAAACCGATCACTGATCATCACTTACCAGCAGGTATAATCGTGGTCAAACGTCTACCTATTCTGAATTAAAAAAAATCGATAGTTTTGCTTTGGGATCGGCCAAGAAATCATGAAATACAATTTTCTCATACGAAATATCAAGATCACACTACGAAAATGTTTGACACGATAAATTTAATCGGAATTTTGAGGTTGGGCTTATAGTGAAAGCTCCGTATAACTTATACATGAGGTGTCTGAAGTTTTCAGTGGCTGGTTAAACGCCTTTTATAATACCTATTCAAGATGCTTCCCCTATCACAAAGTTTCAACTATCAATATCTTGGCGGAAATTGTATTTCGTTTCCTTCCGGCTCGTATAGGCTTGGCTTGTTGAATAATAAACCCCTGACCCTGACCTGGATGCACAGATCAACTCAAATACTAGATAGAGCATAATAATAGAACTAAAAATCACCCCACAATCAAAGAGCGCAAGAATTGTAAATTTTGCATTGAGTTGCCTCATTACCACAGATCGATGATGTGTTTACGTACGTGCTTAAGGCTGCGTTTCCACCAGAGATGTGCGAGGATGTGTTTCCATACAAATGACACCTATTAATGACTCAAGCGAGGTGTCATTTGTATGGAAACACATCCTCGCACATCTCTGGTGAAAACGCAGTCTTAATTGGCGGTAAATAATTACAGCTCTAATAAGAAAGTGGAATTGGTCTAATGAAGAAAGTGGAATTGAGACGCTTAACTTCAAACCCGGGTAAATCTACTCTGCTAATACAGTGCATATTTAATTGCAATCGCCTAGTTGTTCTTTAAACTTCAACTCTATTGACAAAATGGATTTACCCGGGTTTGAAGTTGAGCGACTCAATTGGCCTAGCCTAGTTAAGAAATTTTGAATAAATAAATATCCGACACACTACATATTAGATTCTCCTCTTATCTACGCATATGCATTAGGAGGTAATACCGTGTTTAATACTGAGAACCCGAGGGTTGAAGGTCCGAGGGGTGAACACACACTACACCATTGAGCTATGTAATAAGTAATAATCAAGGATTGGACAAACGCCCGTCATTTCGAAAAACTAACCCTGTTCCGTACAGTAGAGACTTCCTTATCTTATGATGTTAACATATTTTATTGTATAAGATATTTTTTTAATAACACTATCACAAAGCATATATTTAGGAGATCCCAACTTCTTCTTACTTTTATGTACCCTGATTGTAAATTTTTGACCAATAAATGAAATCAAATTTTTGATATTGAATAAAATAATCTTCTTCGGTTACCGCGATACTTATTCATGAAATAAAACGATTTTAACGAATTATATCGAGTATGTTAATTAACGTTGTAACGACGTTTGGAACAATTGTGGTGTGCACAAGTATCTAAGAAATAGTTGGGATCTTCTAAATAGATACTTTGTGTTCGTATTAGGTACATAAAACATATCGTAATAAATATATAACTATCTTAAATTAATAAAATATGTTAACATCATAACATATGGAAGTCTCTACCATACGGAACAGGGTTATGTTTTCCAAATGACGGGCGTTTGTCCGATCCTTGGTAATAATAGGAGAGGCAGTGGATTGGCTGATGATGGGATGAGACAATGCGGCATCTTCTAACGTTAATCTGTGTTAAGTTGCAAGTCTCGCACGACTACTGCGCCGCGGGCAGATAATCGTTACTTTCATAGCTTCTGTATCCTTACCAAGACTTGCAAACTCAGCCAAGATGCAATTCTGCAATCGTTTACAATAAGCGATAAGTCACGTGACCATAATAATGCGATTGCAGCTATGCTATTCTCTTATTCACACATTCGACGCTGCGTTCGTCAACGAGCTCGACGACGAGACAGCCTTCACTTCGACGTAGAGCGCAGCGCTGCGAAAACCGGTATTCACTAACATAGAACAGCTCGTCGTCGAACTGTAGGCGGTAACTCTCGACGCAGTGTAGTTCCAGCTCACGCCGCATTCGTCGCCGAGCGCTAGTGTCGTTTAAAGTGCATTAGTGAATACCATTTTTAGGCTCGACGCTGCCGCAGCACTGACACAGCGCTGTTAGCAAGGCGGTTTCCTTAGTGAATAACACTGCAGAAAGGCATCGGGCCGGGTGGTGACGGCAGTAAGAATACATTTGTCTCCACCCCATCTCCTCCTGCGGGTGTCGTAAGAGGTCGGCTCTTACGACACCCTTAAGGGATTAAAGTGTCACTGACCATTCTTTGATAGACGATTGATGATGGGCAGCAGCGTCATCATAGTGGACACATTGCTGCGATCGCCAATCCGCTTGCCCAGCGTGGCGAGTATGGGCATTTACCTCCTAATGCGTGTATACGCATAGTTAATAGGAGAGGCCTACTTCCAGCAGTGGATTATCATAGGCTGAATTGATGATGTGATACGATAAGCTATAAGTCACGTGACCATAATAATGTAATTTTGTAGAATGGCATTCTTCAACCATAGATATAGGTTAAGCGATAAGCAATAAATATATGAGAATTATATATTCAAACGAAAAGTCATGTGACCGTTTCCATACTCACGTGATTGTTCGTTCGAATCTGTCATTTTAAAACATTTATTTTTCGAGTTAGCGCTTATCGTATACGATTGCAGAATGGCAAAAATGCATACGTGCGAGAGAGAGAGGCATTACGTCGATTATGGTTCACGGTAGGTCCGTTGAGTGCGACCCAAATGTCACCTTGTATAAACTATCATTATAAGGCACTGGTCTCACCGCGAGCTATTAAGCTATGAACTGTCGCCTATAAACACGAACAAAAGATACACACTCCCTTATATATAAAAGAGACACGACGATACTCGCCCGGCGGTGATAGCTGATAGCTGGCCGAGTATCGCCATGTCTCTTTTATATATAAGGGAGTGCGTATCTTTTGTTCGTGTTTAAAGCCGATAGTTCATAGCTTAGTAGCTCGCGGTGAGACTAGTGCCTTAGCCTACCCTTAACACATTCACGGACGCTGTGTGACGTCATCTGTCATAGACCAAAAGAAACAAAAAACTACGCGAACGTGTTAATCTAAAACAGTCCCTTGTAGCGCTGTAAAGGTGCATTCAGACCAAACGAGCATTCGCTATTCTAACCCCCTACTCTACGAAATTCGATCGTTACACACAACGTGATTCTTTGATTTCGTAGAGTGGGGGATAGAATAGCGAATGCTCGTTTGATCTGAACGCACCTTAATGAGAATGGTAGCGGTATTTCATATTGGTTTAAACTTTCACGATTATCACTTATGTATATTTTAAAGACAAACAAGGCCTGCGACCACGGGTGTACCGTCATGCCCGAAACGTCAGGATATAATAAAGAAATAAATAAATATCTTGGGACATCTTACACAAATCAACCTAGTCCCACGGTAAGTTCAATTAAGGCTTGTGATGTGGGTACCAGGCGACGATATACACGATGATTCTTAATCCGTGATCAGGAATCATTTTTTCTAACTCAGTAATTGATGGGGATTACGTTAAAGTACTAATTACGTGAAAACAAATTTATTTATTTTTTAATCATGTTTTAATTTTGAATTAAATTTTATCCTAAAATCCTTGTCACTGTACTACTACCATATCGGTTTTTATGAGGTTGTATTGTAATCTCTTTACGAAGTTATTAGCAATTGTCAATTTATGAGTAAACCTTGCCCATGACATTGTCAATCACTTTTGTCATACGCATAATAAACAAAGTCATAGTCACGGATATTTAATGAGAAAATTATAATTATTCACCAAAAATCATGCCTCCACCACATCCGTACTCAAACATAGAGCGTTACGATACTGTATGTTTGTCAATACAAACGAATAGCACAAGGCGAACCCAACAGTTATTTCACGGAATTCAATAACTTCATCCAAAGTTCCGATCCCCGGACACAATTTAATAAATCGCATGCACCAAAAAACTTCGCGACTTCGGACAGTTTACAGTGCCACAACATGCTCGAGCATCTGGACGACCTCGTCATCAGCATGACGATCTGGATCGACAAATCTTAAGATTCTTTGTTGAAGAAGATTTATTAAATTGTACTGTTTGAAAACAAATTGCTTTACTTGCTCAAGCTTTGCCAAGTTTAGGTAATGCACGTTAATTTAATCTCCTATCAATTATGTTCGTCTTTATCAGTGTTGGACTGATAAGATAATGAGTAGAGAGTAAAACTGTTTATTGACATAAGATCCTTCAAATTCCCGTTTCCCGCCATACTGATGGCACTTGACGTATCGTAGTTAAACTTTATACTGTAGGATGACCATGTATTAAGAGGTAATTTGTTTTAATTAGATTTTCACTTTTAATTAATTAAACAGTGAAGAAATAACTTGAGACCTCGCCGAATAAGTTCAATTTTGGCTATATTTTAATGTTTTTCTACTCCTGATCACGGATTAAGAATCATCGTGTATAGATACTTTACTTAAATACATATCCAGCCATGACCAAGGAACAAATATTTGTGATAAATAAATACACAAATAATGCCCTCGCCGGGATTCGAACCCGGAACCTCCAGCTTCGTAGGCAGGGTAACTACCAACTAGGCTACGGAGGCTGACAACAGCTGGCAATTAAACCACCTCAGGATCTGCACTTCGTTTCGGTGTATTTATTTCTTTATATCGACTCGCATAAAAGTATTGTTTCGAATATTATGTCGCATAAGAATTTTACGCCGAAAATTGTTTCGCCGAATTATTGTTTCGCATATTTTTCATGTGTCTAAGTTTTTGCGCCTAAAGTCGTCTGTCCGAAACATTATTCATCCTAATGCTTATTGTGTCTAAGATTCCTTTGCCGAAATTGTATTATGCATATGTTTGATGATCCTAAATTTGTACATTCTAAAATTGCTGCCAAACATAACGCCTACTAAAATGAAATACGATCCGCCAACATGTCGACGGAGCCCCTGGCAGGGCTCCTATTTCCGCTCTAAGGGACAAAAGATACCTAACGAACCTATCCAGGTGGATTACATGATTTTGAAATGTTTATCTTTTACATGCGGGGGGCTTCGCCCCCCGAGCCCCCCTTGAGGGGGGCTTCGCCCCCCCGTCCCCCCTTATTTGGTCTTTCTCCTAGCAGCTGGAGCAGACCTAGTATTTGTGTTGTAAAAGTCTAAGATTAATGTTTTAACCTAACTTAACCGTATCGGTTCTGCCCCTCTCGTTTTTCTGCAATCAGGTTATCTACAAATAGGTAATTCCATTTGATAGACGTGACAACTTAATATTGATGTAGTTTAAGTTAGTTTCAAAGACAAGTGCGATTTTTTTAGCCACTCTAATAATAATGCGAAATATTTTTTATGACAATCAATATTAGTAATATTACATTTTAGATAATTTAATAATCGGCATACGAATATTCGGAAAAACATACTTTAGGACTTCTGTATGTGTATGCATTAAAATAATTCGGCGAAACGATTATTATGCCATTCAACAATATGCCAAATGTTTCGGCCAAAACATTTTCTGCGCAATGAACATTATGCGAAGAGACGGACACCCCTCGTAGCCGATCCTGTGATTTTTCCACTTTTTAGCGAAAATGGACCTCCTACGAGAGAACTCCCCTCGGAAGTTCCCCGCGCTCAAAGTGTTAAACACGGTACTCTGATGAAAAGCTATCTATTATAACACGATTGTGTAATAGTACATTACTATAGAGGACGGATCAACATTCCGTAGCAAGTTTGAGAAAAATACTATTTCGTGAAAGATAGTTTCGATGATAAATAAACTGTGTGCCCATCGCGTTGTCGCCCACATGGCGCGCCAGTTTGGCGTCTAGCTTTAGTCTGCGCGGAAAATTAAGGAAGGCTTCTGGCAGCTAAGCACGCTCATATATTTCACGTGCCTTTATTTTCGAACAAATTCTATAGGTTTTTAGGTTGTAGATGGCCAGATAATCAATAGATGAAGCTGTCGAAAGGTACATTAAAATAAAACTATTTCAAACACAATCGACCCGGCCGTTTTTGAATAACTACGGAACCATACACAGCATGGCCCGACATGCTTTTGGCCGGTTTTTTACTACCTGTGATTCTCTTGAGAATTTATTTAAAAACCGCCCAAGAGCATGCGAGAAAATAAGCAACGCGTATAAAATGTATTTGAAATTTCTTTAGTCGGTAAAATGAGTGCAGAATATAAAGTAGACAACTTTATGTTTTCTCCCAAGCTACTTGAGAATGTGCATCGCGAACGCCACTTCTTGGCATATAATATATAAATAACTACATCAACTACATGCAATATACTCGGTATGAAACAAAATTGCATTAGCATTTATTTTGAATCTATCGCTATCATGTCACGTAATTATCCTTTCTTAGTCCACTCAGTCCACTGCTTAGTCCTCTCCTAGAATATGCGTATTAACGCTTTAGAAGGTATTTAAAAATATTCCCATAAATTCTGTAATCCTATGGCGATTACGGGATTTATGGGCACCACAGATGTCATATACAGGGTGGCCCATTCGAATCGGTCAGTATGGAAAAGTCTGAAACTATAAGGCATACGAAGATTTGTTCTTAGGAACTATGTCACCGATTTTGATAAAAAGAAAAACTGCATTCATACATTTGAAAAAAAACTGTACCCAGCTAGGGAATCGAACCCGGTTGATTTGAAAAAAAAAAACTTACACTATTTTTATTTAGATGTCGTAAGGACAGCCGAGAACGGGGTGCGAATATTTTAATTTCTAGCTACTGATCGTATCTATCTACAAAGGTGCATACTATGCATGGACGCACATAATTAAACACAAGGTAAATTACAATCTTTTATTATACTGGTTCACAAATGATAAACCTCTGTCGTGAGAAGAACCAGCAAGAAACTCAGACGGTCTTACATTTTCTAAACTTTAAATAATCACAACAAGTACACACTTAAAACAAGACTATTTACAACACTATAAACTATACTGATAGAAAACGACTGGAGAGTTATAAGCTTGCGTCCATGCATCATTTACTCAACCCTGGAATGCTTTATTCCAACTCTAAATCAAGAATGAATCCCTGAATACTGCGCTAGTGACCTTTTATACCGTCAACTCACAAACTATCGTTTCATAGGCGGGTAGATCCCAACATGACGTTTAATGTCTACCTGCATGGACCAAGCAAAGAACATCTCAAGCAAAACATTGCTTATCGTTTTCTAGATTTTATCACTCTTAACAAATTAAATGTAAACATTGCAAATAAGACTGTTCTTATTGTAAATATGACTATTCAGACGTTCGACGACTCGACATGTCGTACACGTCTGCGCCAACTGAAGCATGTCTCCGACATAGATATCGTTTGTGTAGGTCTTAAGCTGTAAATGTCTCTAAGAAACATGATGTCTAAAATGAAAGGAATTCATTGTTTTCATATACTTAAATTTATTTTACTAGGTGTTTGTTGTGTAAATCCTAAGATTTTTTTTTTTATATTAATCAACGTAGTTTTCATTATTTTTAAAATCGATGACATGGTTCCTAAGAACAAATATTCGTATGTCTTATAGTTTCAAACTTTCCCATACTGACCGATTTGAATGGGCCACCCGGTATACCATAGATCAAGCAAACGTATCTACTTAGCGTGTTAAATGAACTCAGTAAAATCTACTTAGTTGTCCGTCTTTAATCGCAGCTTGCAGCTTTCGGGCGTCAAATTTTGTAAGTTGAAGTGAACAAAAACATTAATAATGCCTCCTTAAGTAATATTAATTGCAAAAACACAAAAAAATATGAATACTCAAGGGCCTGAGACATATTTAAAATCATAGGCAAGTAACAACTTAAGTACAAAATCTGACACGCTCGGCCGCCATACAAATGAATGAACTTGTTTCTTCTATCCAAATCTAATTCTGTGTGCAATATACTCGGTATGAAACAAAATTGCATTAGTATATTTTGAATCTACCGCTATCACGTCACGTAATTATCCTTTCTTAGTCCACTCAGTCCACTGCTTAGTCCTCTCTTAGACTATGCGTATTAACGCATTAGAAGGTATTTAAATATATGCCCATAAATCTCGTAATCGCCACGCCTATACTTCCTTAAATGATAAGCCGAACCCGCTTACCTAAGCGGGTTGGTGATCGCAGTAGTATGTCCACTATAATGAGGAGCCCATCAGCCTGGAGCCCATCAAGTGATAGACTGAGAGTTCATTTTCAGGGGTTTTTCTCTTTCTTAGAATTATAACTAAATAACGTGAGACTCAAACATATTCAAATATTATCGAACCGGGTTACGCACGTATTTAAGTCGATGATTGCTCGAAATGTTTCGACCCATTAATGGTTCGAAACATGTCCAGCAATCATCGACTTAAATATGTAAGTAACCCGGTTCGATAATATTTTAATGTTTTTCTGTCACTCAAACGACGCCTTCCTTGTTGGAGTGACAGAGAAAATCCCCGAAAACGAACTTCGGTGTTCACGGTAGCCTGACGTCACTGGCCTTGGTAGTTTTGGAACATCGCCATAACGGTATCGACGCTAGGACTCTCCAAGGTTGTGCATTTGTTATGCGGAATGCAGTACCTAGCTATATAATAGCGTTTTATCGTTTGTCGTCATTGCCGTCACGTTTTAACAAGTCTTCGTGTGCCTACTATACGGCCACATCTCAAAATAGAATTGTGTGGTAAAAGTGATCTTATTTTCCTACAATACTGTCAGTCTGCCACATCTATCATAAAACTCGATTTTGAAATGTGCGACCACATTTTAAATTATATCATATTATTATCATACCAGACACACGACGAAGTATTTAAGCAAGTGGGCAAGTGTCAAATAGCACGATTAAAAGCTGGAGTGGCCAAATGGTTTGCATCAGCCGCGAAAGCTGAGG
The DNA here is from genome assembly GCA_025490895.1 of Thaumatotibia leucotreta. Lineage (NCBI taxonomy): Eukaryota > Metazoa > Arthropoda > Insecta > Lepidoptera > Tortricidae > Thaumatotibia > Thaumatotibia leucotreta. Next base: position 14,678 of record JALPQI010023452.1, read on the forward strand.
ACGTGGGTTCAAATTCCACCGGTTCCACCAATTGGTTCCGGCGTCAGTTAACTCGATATTTTTTCTTTGGTATATGACATCTAATATTTATTATTTACATTGGTAATATATATTTTATTTTTCTCATAGGTGATGTGAAACTCAGTAGGTATGTGTCACACGGTATCAAAATTATTTTCATCTTGAGCGTTCACCCTTTAATCTCTCATTACGCTCAGAATTTCACTTAAGGAACCCATCGCTTCATTCGGGTTTCAAATTAACGCCCTAGAAATTCATAATTTTGATACCTATGACCTACGACGAAATAAAACATGGAAACCGCACGCCATAAATTGCCTTTCAAAAACGGTCTTGAATTTTAGTTGACAAGTGTCACCCCCTCTTCAATACATGACGATAATAAATTTCAATATCAACCTATAAACACATAAACCGCCATTTATAAATAGTTGCGATTGGTCCGTCAAAGTTTTGATTGGCGATATTCAATAAACATTTTTTGTCAAAGAAGTTGCGCCGAAATATGCGCGGTGTTAAGAAAAGCGCTATGTCCTGCCCATCTTGGCACAATGAGGGTTTTCTGAAATAACGTTCACCAGGGCGGCAGCACTGAGGCGTCAGGTCCAGAAACTTGTATAAATTCTCAGAGCGCCTATAGTTTTCGTGTTTAAATGTGTCGTATGAGTTAATAAAATTAGGTATACAAAAAAAAATTAAAAATACCTTCTTGTAGTTTTTTCTTTGGAGCTAGAAAAATGTGTTTCTTAGCGGGACCTTACGGCTAAGTGGCGCCAACTAGTGGCATACGTTTTCCAGAAAACCCTCATTGAACAATTGTGTTCGGAGGCATTTTTGAGCTGGCGTTAGACGTCCATGTTATATATGGTCGCAGGTCGCAGG
>JALPQI010023453.1:0-16601 GCA_025490895.1 Thaumatotibia leucotreta
ACCCAATATAAGTTGATAATTGCTCGACATGTTTCGATCCATTTAGAGGACGATTCATGATGAGGATCCTCTAAATGGATCGAAACATGTCGAGCAATTATCGACTTATATTACGGAGTAACAGTATTTTCATTAAAAAAACACTATACATATTAGATGTCATAAACGACGTCGGTAAACTCAATATTTTTTCTACGATAAATGATATCTAATATTTATAATTTATGTAGATAAAAACTGTATTGAAAAATATATTCACTTTAGGTTTTTAGTGCTTTAATTAAAAAAGAGTTTCGGCTATGTTCACACACAGTATTAATATTAGCAGATGTTATAACTGTTCTCTAACAATTCGGTAATCAACAATATTTAAAACCCAAGTAAAGTCCCGGGGAACCTGTAATAAACTTTAGATTATCTCCTAATTCGATAAAATGAAAGGTCAGCTAATATCACCTTTGGAGTGCCTACCCTAAACCTGCTCCTTGCTTAGAGGGAAAAGGTCTTATATCAGTAGAAAACTCCAAGCAATTGATACCTTTAGTTGTAGAAAAACACCAAAGTGGATCAAAGAGCGTACTGGCTTGCAATAACGACGAATTACGCTTGAACAAACTTACTAAAATCGACAATATATTTCAAAAACAGAATGATGAATCTTATAGATATGAAATAAGGTTGTGAATTCAGAGGCTTTAGTTACGCAACGGCAAATATTTATTGGTATTTTAGGCAAAAGCAAAGTTTAGAGAGCGGTGATAAAATTAGAAAGATAAATAACCGACCGTAGTGCCTTGATATAAGGTCACGCTTGTATGGCATTGGTTAGAAAGCGCAAATGTGAAATGGTATTTTAGACAATAGACGGCCATATTGAATTGTCGCGAAATGAAGGGGATCAAATACAACTCTTTTAATTTTGGAACAGAAGCTTCAATATTGTAGTGATTCGATTAGGGGGTTAGGTTTATGCAATGTTTGAATAAAACATTAAAGCGTCATTTTTTTCAAGGATAGAAAATGTTTATGAAATGCATTGTATGAGACTTGGGAATGGAGTTTTTCTTAAAGGGAAGGGATTCAAAAGTGCGTCCATTGAAGAAATTTCATCGCAATAATAATAATGTTCGTAACATGCGGCATTTCTTAATATCAAAAATGTTATATACCTAACCATATTTTTAAATAAAACCTCAAAATGTACCCATTTCAAATATTTTTTTAAATAACTTGTATACTAACAATTTCGTAACACATATATTATATTGACATTTTTAGAATTAAATTAACGTTAGACTTAAAAACATTATAAAGTATTAAGCAAACCGAATAATGAGATCCTCTTAATGACTCGAAACGTGTCGAGCAATCATCGATTTAAATTACTGAATGTTTTCTATTAGTAGTGTTTATATTTTCTGTTTAGAGATAAAGGTTTCACCCGTAAATAAGTCCAAATAAATTGTCATTAATTAAGTTAATGACAATAAATATTAATAGAGTCATAGGGTCATCATGACATACATTATAAATCATCACATCATGAGCCTATCTCAGTTCACAGCTGGACGTAGGCCTTTCCTATTAACGTATTAAGAGATAAATGCCCATAATCGCCACGCTGGGCAAGGGGATTGGCAATTGCAGTAACGTGTCCACTATGATGACGCTGCTGCCTATCATCAATATTCTATCAAAGAATGGTCAATGACGCTAAATTATACATATTATTGCTGCTCTTTAGTGCATAACACCATCCAAGCTTTTAAGCGTCGCGTTTGATCCTCCGCAATCTTTCACAACAGGTGTAGGCGTAACTCTGTTACAGCTCTATTATACCGTCTGGCTGTAGTCACAGGTCCGGGGTTCGAATAGTGGTGAGGGCATTCTATTTGTGTGTTACAAAAAAAGTAGTACGGGTTTAGCCTACTTTAGTGTTACCCCTCTTCAATACCTTACACTAACGTAAACTTAAATCGCTATTGAAATGTTGCTGTGAATGGTTCTTAAAAGTTTTGATTGGTTATATTCTACTTGCATTTGTCAAAAATGATGTAGATTTTTTCAGTCTGCGACCATATAAAGATTACTGCGACCATATATTGCCATGCATTGCCAAAAATAAATAATCCCACCGCACTCAGCAACTTTAGACCTATCTCCATTCTTCCTTTTCTTTCGAAGATCGCTGAAGCGGTGGTCCACAAGCAGCTCTCGCGCTTTGTTCAGGAGCACAACTTGTTAAGTCCCTTGCAGTCAGGTTTCCGCCCTGGGCATAGTACCTGTACCGCGCTTCTCAAAGTGACAGAAGACATTAGGCGGGGCATGGAGGATCAAATGGTCACGGTGCTTGTTTTAATTGACTTCTCCAACGCATTCAATACCGTCGATCATGAAATTCTTCTTGCCCTGCTCAAACACATGAACGTGTCTGACGCTGCCCTTGGCTGGTTTGCTGCTTATCTCGGTGGTCGCCAGCAAGCGGTCAGAGTTGACCGCACTTTGTCCGATTGGTGCGATGTCGCTACTGGCGTACCGCAAGGGGGAATTCTATCTCCACTTTTATTTTCGTTATTTATTAATTTTATTACACCTGACCTTCGCTGTACCTACCATCTTTATGCTGACGATTTGCAACTGTACGACCGCAGCCTTGTGTCGGACCTTCCCACTTGTATTGTTAAGCTGAACCAGGATCTTTCTCATATTCAGCGGTGGTCCGAGAGGTTTGGTCTCTTTGTGAATCCAACTAAGTGCCAGGCTATTGTAATCGGTAGTTCTCGGCAATTGGCCAGGGTGGACTTTGACTTAATTTCACCAGTAAGCTTCAACGGTATACCCATACAATTTACTCAAACTGTTAAGGATTTGGGTGTTATCCTGGACAGTACTTTGAGTTGGAGAGCACAGGTTACTGAAATCAGTCGTAAAGTCATGGGCTCTCTTCATTCTCTCAATAAGTTCAAACATTTCCTGCCTATTAAGACTAAAATTCTACTTATTAATACCCTCATACTTCCAATTATCGATTATGGTGATGTGTGTCATCCGGACTTAAACGAGGAACTCCTTGATAAATTAGACCGTCTTCTGAATAATTGTATAAGATTCATTTTTTGTCTCAGAAAATATGATCACGTCTCTGCTTTTCGCTCTCAGCTTGGTTGGCTTCCCATCCGACAGCGACGCAATGTTCGCATACTTTGTACTCTTTTCTCTGTTCTTAAGGATCCCCACTCGCCAGAATATCTCAAGTCTCTTTTCAAATACTACGGCACTAGTCGCGACCGTCAACTTCGTTCTTCTGGCAATATGTCGCTGTCTATTCCTCCACATCGTTCTGGGTTCTTATCAAATTCTTTCGCCGTACAGGCAGCGCGTCTCTGGAACGAACTCCCATTTGAAGTAAAAAATGCCTCACATAAGTTCTCTTTTAAAAAATCTGTACGCTCTTTCTTTGCTAGCAGAATTAAAATAGTTTAGAGTCTCTGATTGTTTGTTTCGTCCTCTTCTATATGTATATATTTTATGCATGTATGTATATAGTAGTCTCTCTGCGTGATCGGATTAAAAATGAGACCATCCGCAGCAGAACCAAAGTAACCGAAATAGCTCTCCGAATCGCTAAACTGAAGTGGCAATGGGCGGGGCACATTGCGCGTAGAACCGATGGCCGTTGGGGCGGGAAGGTTCTTGAGTGGCGGCCACGTACCGGAAGGCGTAGCGTGGGTAGGCCCCCCACAAGGTGGACTGATGACCTGGTGAAGGTCGCAGGAGTCCGCTGGATGCGGGTGGCGCAGGACCGGTCATTGTGGCAATCTTTGGGAGAGGCCTATGTTCAGCAGTGGACGTCTTTCGGCTGATATGATGATGATGATGATGATGATGATGTATATAGTAATTATATGGAGTGTATATATGTAATGTATCTATTTATATATGGAATATACATATATGTTAGTTCGTGCATAAGTGCTTCTTTTTAGTAAGTATTTTATTATTTTAGTTGCACCGCCCACAATCTCTCTGCTTTGCCTAAAGGTTGACTGGTAGAGAATGCCTTATGGCATTAAGTCCGCCTTTTGTACGTCAAGTTTTTTTCTTTTGTGCAATAAAGGTTAAATAAATAAATAAATATAACAATACAGGTTGTCCACCGTACATATCGTCCTCATCATGCTAATTACTTTTACAAGTCAAAGACTAAATGGCAAAAAAACAGATTGATAAGTTCAGCATGGGGCGACAGTATGTGCGGTTTTAAGAATAATAATAATAATAATAATAATAAAGTCTCATAGCGAAGAGTCTCGATCAACACCTCAAGAGGCTCTCGCTAGGTGGTTGGGTCAAGGGTCAGATGCAGAAGGCGGTAATCCTGGACACGGCGCGCATAGTCCGGCGGTTCCTCTCCCTGCAGCCCTAACCACCGGCAGCTTGGGCCCGCCCCGTTGCCGGCGGCTCTCTAGGTTAGGTTTTTTATATTATGTTTACATGTTTTGTATTGCTTTTGTATGTTTTATTTTATTTTACTTTTATAGACATTTTGTAAAAAACCTAGCCTAAGAAATGAACGAAATAAAGAGAATAATAATAAAAACGTTTATTCAGATATAATGCTTACAAATAAGTTTACATAATTTCTTCTGCCAAACCACAGCATGGTTTGTTGGCAGACGAAGCTCCTATATATATTTCTATTTATGTAAGCTAGTTTTAAACTGTTAACAAATGTTAAGTACATAAAAACTATTGTGCAAATTGTACGGATATTATACAGCATAATATACAGTTACGAGTATACACCCGATGGAAGTAAACATCTATGGGTATGATGGTTACTTCAATCGGGTTGCATTTCGTGTTCCAATTTATTTAATAGAAAGGTGCTTAATTTCTTTTTGAACGTTTGTTTCGACATGTATCCACTCTTTAAATCCGTAGGTAGCTGATTATAGATGCTGGGGACTAAATATTTTCTACATCTTTGGCCAAAATAATTTGTAAAACTAGGTATCAACAGCTTTTTACTATCCCTGTTTCTCACCAGCCTATGATTCATAACAGGTATTTTGAATTCGTCACTAAATATTTGGTCTAAGGCCAAGAATAACACTACTTTTTTATGAACTGGTAAAATTTTACATTCTAAAAAGAGCTTTTCATAGCCAGTACCTTTACATTTAATTTTAGTTTTCTTGTTGACTAATAATTTCATAAACCTAATCTGTAATGCTTTTATTTTATACAAATACGAATTAAAAGTACGACCATAACTTAATAGCCCATACGACACAAGTGAATCCACTAGGGCATAATACACTGCATACATAGTAGCCCTATTTAATACGAACTTTAGATGGTGGAACTTTACAAGTACTGCTCTTAACTTGTTGCATAAGATATTGACATGCGGTTGCCAAGAGAACTTATAATCTATAAGTAAGCCGAGGTACTTATACTGTTCCACTACCTGGAGCTCGACACAGCCGCACGCGGCCCCCGCCGGCCGCGGACTGTGGAGGCAGTCGAAACTGTGCCCCACAATGCACGGCGGCTTATACCTATCTCGCGCATAAGGCGACCGTATGCACATGCATTTTGTTTTCTCAATGTGAATGATGACATTATCATGACATTATCCCCAGCATATGCATTTTGTTTTCTCAATGTGAATGATGCCATTATCATGTGACCATTTAATAATGTTAGTTAGGTCTTCCTGTATTCTTTTTTCTATTAAAACTACATCTTTATCCGAATATAATAGGCAGGTGTCATCTGCATACATATAGACACTACAATTTTTGACAACGTTACACATACTGTTTACATGAACTATATACCCGACTGGCCCGATCACCGACCCGGTCGGCACTCCGCAGGAGACGTGCGCGGGCGCACCGCACTCGCCTCCCACGGCCGAGCGCAATGTTCGACCCTCGAGGTAGGCGCGGAGCCACCCATGAAGAGGGCCACCGACACCGCACTCTTCCATTGCCTGAAGCAGCTGGTTGTGGCCTAAGGTATCAAAAGCTTTTTTGAAATCAACAAAGACCACAACCACCTGCTTCCGCTGGTCCAAAGCTTCATTGACTTCGTCTGTAAACCGAGCCAGGGCGGTCGCAGTACTGCGTCCACGACGGAAACCATGTTGCGATGGAGTAATTATATTATTACATTCTAAATAAAATAAGTAAAAAAAGTTTTAAGTTAAGCGGTTTTTATTGCACCAAAAACTAGAAAATAAAAATTTGTTATGACTAACCGTAGATGCAACTTTCTGTAGATTACTCACGTGAAACTATTATCACTGTAGTTTTCCCAAGTCGGATGCTGAAAGCCACGTTTAGCCTCTATGTCAGTGGATTAAGCGTTACCTAATCGGAAACTTTTACCAAACTGAAATAAAAACGTGGGGCGTACGCAATTGTGATTAAGTCACTATAGTTATTTAAGAACACACATAAAAATCAAGACAGCAATAGTGTAATAAGTTTTGTTCTCAGGCGCGGATCCAGGACTTCGTTGAGGGGGGGGCAGTGGATCCAGGACTTCGTTGAGGGGGGGGCACTGCCCTATGATATGATAGCATTTTATACTTGAAACACCACCTAGCCATACAAAAGTCCAGTGTGAGGGGGGGGCAAGTGCCCCCATTGCCCCCCCCTGGATCCGCGCCTGTTTGTTCTGGCCTTGATAAAAGCTATTTACCTTTGTGGAAGTGATGGAACAGATGGATTATTAATTCCAAAAGTAAAGCTACAATTACATATTTTGAAGTTGTATGTTTCTTTCTTCATAATAACGCCCCACGTTTTTATTTTAGTTTAGTAAAAGTTTCCGATTAGGTAACGCTTAATCCACTGACATAGAGGCTAAACGTGGCTTTCAGCATCCGACTTGGGAAAACTACAGTGATAATAGTTTCACGTGAGTAATCTACAGAAAGTTGCATCTACGGTTAGTCATAACAAATTTTTATTTTCTAGTTTTTGGTGCAATAAAAACCGCTTAACTTAAAACTTTTTTTACTTATTTTATTTTCAAGTTTTTAGTGCAATTGTTAAGTTAATTTCCGATACTATACCGATGTTGTTTGTAATATGTAATACAATTATGCATGCTAAGTAGCGTTTATACTCTCGCGCTTTCATCACGAATCACGACACATATGTAAACGTAATGGACATTATTTTATGTGTAACGGGAGGCGAATCCCTGCTGAATAGATATTTTTAGAAATCCGACACCATTTTTTTAAATTTAATATCTCGATTGACAAATAAAAACCAAAGGCTCGTCGTGGTTAATGTAAGCTTGAATGCCTGAAGTATCTCAAATGAACGTGTTATTCATACAATAAGTACCTTAGATAACAGAGATCTGACAATAAGGAATATCAATCAATTTGGTTTATTGAGAATTTCAAGTTTAAATTTTTATACAAGTCGAATTTCGAGACTATAAAATATAAACTCATTCTCTGAGTCGACCAACCGGAGGACCGCAGGTCTGACGGAAAGTCCGACGCGAACCGAAGGTACTAAAGGGTCAATCCATGCAATCTATCAACCGGAGGGCCATAGGCCCGACGGCACTATGGCACGCACTACGTGAATCCGAGAGACTCACACTCTCTGTATATCAACTGGAGGACCGCAGGTCCAAGTGCAAGTCCTACGCAAACCACCTGCGCTGTCAGCCTATTAACCGGAAGGCCGCAGGCCCGACAGCTGGCCCTACACGATTCATTCACGCTGTCACTCTATCAGCTGGAGGGCCGCAGGCCCGACGGCTCGCTCTACGCGATTCACTCACGCTGTCACTCTATCAGCTGCAGCTGGAGGGCCGCAGGCCCGACGGCTCGCCCTACGCGATTCACTCACGCTGTCACTCTATCAGCTGGAGGGCCGCAGGCCCGACGGCCCGCCCTTCGCGAACCACTCACGCTGTCACTCTATCAGCTGGAGGGCCACAGGCCCGACGGCCCGCCCTTCGCGAACCACTCACGCTGTCACTCTATCAGCTGGAGGGCCGCAGGTCCGACGGCTCGCCCTACGCGAACCACTCACGCTGTCACTCTATCAGATGGAGGGCCGCAGGCCCGACGGCACGCCCTTCGCGAACCACTCACGCTGTCACTCTATTAGCTGGAGGGCCGCAGGCCCAACGGCTCGCCCTACGCGAACCACTCACGCTGTCACTCTATCAACTAGAGGGCCGCAGGCCCGACGGCTCGCTCTTCGCGATTTACTCACGCTGTCACATTATCAGCTTTAGGGCCGCAGGCCCGACGGCTCGCCCTACGCGAACCACTCACGCTGTCACTCTATCAGCGGGAAGGCCGCAGGCCCGACGGCTCGCTCTTCGCGATTTACTCACGCTGTCACTCTATCAGCTGGAGGGCCGCAGGCCCGACGGCTCTCCCTATGCGATCCACTCACGCTGTCACATTATCAGATGGAGGGCCGCAGGCCCGACGGCTCGACCTACGCGATTCACTTACGCTGTCACTCTATCAGCTGGAGGACCGTAGGTCCGACTGATCGCCCTACGCGAACCATTCACGCTGTCACTCTATCAGCTGGAGGGCCGCAGGCCAGACGGCCCACCCTACGCAAACCACTCACGCTGTGAGTCTATCAGCCGGTGGGGCGCAGGCCCGACGGCTCGCCCTACGCGAACCACTCACGCTGTCATTCTATTAGCTGGAGGGCCGCAGGTGCGACGGCTCGCCCTACGCGATCCACTCACGCTGTCAGTCTATCAGCCAGAGGGACGCAGGCGCGACGGCTCGCCCTACGCGAATCACTCACGCTGTCACCCTATGAGTCTATCAGCCGGAGGGCCGCAGCAATGACATACGTTACTAAACCGTGGTCGCTTACAATGGGCCTCATAAGAAGGCTCAAAGTCACCCAAAGGGCAATGGAGAGGCCTATGCTAAGAGTCTCTCTGCGAGATCGGATTACAAATGAGACCATCCGCAGCAGAATCAAAGTAACCGATATAGCTCTTCGAATCGCTAAACTGAAGTGGGTGGGGCTCGTCGCGCGTGGATTGCTTGGAACCGATGGCCATTGGGGCGGTAAGGTTCTCGAGTGGCGGTCACGTACCGGAAGGCGCAGCGTGGGTAGGCCCCCCACAAGGTGGACTCGTGGCCTGGTGAAGGTCGCTGGATGCGGGTGGCACAGGGCCGGTCCTTGTGGCAATCTTTGTGTGGCCTATATTCACCAGTGAATGTCTTTCAGCTGATATGATGATGATGATAATTAAATCCATATGTTTCTACCAAATATCTAAAGCAGTACTGTAAAATCTAAATATCGCTAAACCTAGCGGTTGTGGCAGGCCGTAACACTGGAGTATCAGATTTGAGGAGTTGGATATTAGTATTAAATTCGCATGTTTCTACTTAATATCTTAAGAACTTCTTTAAAATCAAGATATCGATAAAAGATAAACCTTGCGGTTATTGTAGGCAGTACTGCAGGATCAGGAGTGAGGAGTTGGAAGTCAAGATCAGGCTGTTAGTATTTGATTATGCCAAACATGCTATACTTTCATTTTCACGTGTCTAACACTCTCGGTTAAGGTAAGCAGTACGTCTGCAGCATCAGGCTTTGAGGATACAAAGATACAAATATTATAATATTGCATTGTCATGGAGACTTGATAAGAGTTCCAAATTTTATTGATTTTGGTGCAGTAGAAGTAGTTGAAAAATCGATCACAAGATTTGAAGCATCGACGACAGTTGATACGCGGTGAAGTTAATAAAAACCGTTTAAAAACCACTAATTTGCTCTGTGATATATTTTTCTACTACTTTGTTTATAACGGATAAAATGGCAATAGGGCGATAATTTGTATACTCTGCATATGATCCTTGCTTAAAAATGGGTCTTATTATTGCTGTTTTTAACAATTCTGGGTACCTAGCTTTTGTTACACATAAGTTAATAAAATGTGCCAAAACTGGACTTATTTTTTCACTTAAATTCTTTACATCACGAACTCTGATTTGATCTAATCCAGGCGACTTTTTTTCACTTAATGAATTTAAAATTTTCCTTATATCGCTAGACTGCGCCTTAACAAACCTTAATGATACATTACAATCTTGAATGTACTTTGACCTGTTTAGGAATTTAACATTACAATTATGCCTTATGTCTAGGACTTCCCGAGTGAAAGTTTCCGAAAATGTATTACATATACTCAATAAACTCTCATTTTTTGCAAAATATTTATGTATTATTCTATCTATGCTAAGCTTTTCCCTCCCTGTCCACATATTAATTTTTTCCCATATTTTTCTAATATTGTTGTTACAATTTTTTATTTCTTGCTGCCTAAACTTATTTTTAGCTTTATTTATACACTTATTGACCCTATTTCTATAGCTATTATATAACAACCTTAAGTTCATATCGTTAGGACTGTTTTTCCATCTTTTAAATAACTTATCCCTTATAATCAACATTTTTTTAATACTGTTATTTATCCATGTTTTATCTTTACGTCTACCAGATTGCGATATTTGTCTTTTAGAGTCATTATAAACACGCGTAAAAATTGAGCACAGTTTATCGTACAATTGAATAGGACACTCACAGTAGGTCAATTCAGTCCAATTTACACTTTCAAGATTTTTTTAAACTGTTTTTTCACATAAAAGGGTCACAGGTGATTGCTTACCAGTCTGTGCAGGGGTAAAACCCCCAATAATCACACCGATGGGATAATGGTCAGATACCTTCGTGGTGAGGACATACGAGGATACCGGTCGCCGCGTGCGCACCCACGCATGGTCGATGCAGGTGCGGGTCACGTGACCGCCGTACAACTCCTCACGGGTCACGTCGTCGATGGCACATTCTAATCCTAACTCGCACATGCTATCCTTGTACTGATTTATGACACTGCATGAGCTGCCTTCATTTATTATATCTATGTTTGTATCACCGATAAGTATTAAATCCTGGCCAGTAGGTATTTTTGAGAGCATTTGATGAATATCTGTTACAAAACCATATCTACTTGTCTTCGGCGGCCTATACACAACAAATAGGTTTATAATTTCTTTTCCATCCCGAGAAAGTTCTCCATATATTATTTCACTGTAGCTAGATTTAATTACAGATGCTGTGAAGTTTATACTCTTCCTCACATATACCAATATTCCCCCTCCCCTGGATGTCTCCCTTGTTGTTATATATGCATCGTATTCCTCTAGTCTAAACATTGGCAACTCTTGCTCTCGTATATTGATTTCCGTGAGAGCAATAACATCAATTTTTTCAATACAGCCGCTTACTAATAACTGTAGTTCGTTAAAATTTTTTCTCAATGACCTTATATTGATGTGTAAAATATGTATACCCAATGTATGTAATTTCATTTGATTGTTCCATATTTCTATGTTATCATACTTATTGTAATTTATGTTGGAAGCTATGTGTGTAGATTCGTCGTTGAATGTTACTGTTAGATAACAATGTATTTTACATAATCTTATGGTATAAAGAAACCGTATAAGGCATACGCGCGACTATGTCAATTCCCATCATTTAATAATGAATCTATGTCATTTAGGGAACGAACCACTCTAATTTTTGCGTCGGCAGGGTCATCTTTCCTTATCAGCACCTTGCCGTTCTGTACCCATACATATTTATAAGTAGGTTTTAATTCATTCTTCGCTGTCCACAATAAGTTACGCGTATACTTAGTTAGATCTTCATTTATGAATATGAAGTTTTTATTGCCATTCCCAAATATATCATCATTGCTTAGTTTCACTTTTTTTCTTGCGGCCAGCCACTGGTCACGAGCCGCACGCGTTGCCATGGTGATAACTACAGGCCGCGGCTTGCTTGGCTTACCCACACTTTGCTTATTCGCTGCGGCTGGTTTAGCGGCAACTGATTTTTCGCCTACCCACTTTATTTCACGAACTTGCATGGCGTCTACCCCAAGCTTGTGGGCTAACTGCTGTACCACACTTTCTAGAATCATGTCGTCGTCATGCTCGAGCCCAACTATCTCCACATTTTTCTCTTTATCTTTAGTCTCCAACCAGGTAACCCGTTCTTCCAGAGCCCGGTTGAACGTTTCCAGGTGGCTGTTCTTATGCTCCAGGGCCTTTATTCTATTGTTCATTTTGTCCTTATCCTCGACCAGTTCTTGATACTTTGCAGAATAAAAACTTATATCATTAGACATTTCTTCGAGGGTTTTTTCCATTTTGTACACAATGGTCAGCTTTTCGTTTACCTCTTTCAACTCTCTCAAGACTTTCTCCAATGAGGTTTCAGAGGAATCAGTGTTCATACTCGAATGAGGTTTTAACGGTGGCTGGCAATCTTCACAAAGTTCCGTTTCATTAAAACCTTTCATTTTTCCAGCGCATTTTTTATGGAAAACACCCTCACATACGCCCTTACAACACAAGATGCTTTCAGGTTTGACCTTTGCTAACGATAGCTTACACATCTTACACTGCACCATTGTCAAGGTATTATTCATACACTACACCAAAATTCTTCCACAATAATTAATATCTTACACTGCAATCCAAAGACACGTATTTGGGTAGGTAGATAAATTATAATTTACAACAGCGCGCTTATCAGTTGTACCGTCCACTCGGTAGGAGCTCGGCCGGGAGACAGAAAAACGCTATGTCCTGCATCGCGACTTAATTGCAGAATTCGTCGCTTGGCTGCTATACGTCCACCTCTCATAATATATTTGTGTAGTAAAAGTGATCTATTTTCCTGCAATACGGCCATATCTTCCATAAAATTCGATTTTGAAATATAGCCGTAAAGCAGTCACGCAACGAATTGTTTTTATATGGATCCAGACTGAAAATAAATCTTGAATTCTGAACACAGTGACAATAGAGGACTGGGAGGCTACCATGACGTACTAATGGAATTCAGTTTAGGTTCAGGGAAAGGAACAGTGTTATACGACTCGTATAGCCTTCTCCCTTTCTCTCGACCTAAGCTGAACCGCATTTAGTACGTCATGGTAACATCGGTAACTCTCCTGCTCAGGCCTACTACCGCGAAAATCGAAATTCGGAAATTCCGAGGATTTTTCTCTGTCACTCAAACGAAGACGTCATTAGAGTGAGAGAGACAAATCCTGGCCGCTCCGATCCTACCGACTGCGCCAAATGGTATATACCCGCAAAGTCGCCCTCAGATATATTCGGACCGGCCAGGGTGGCCAGATATTTATGAATGCCGTGAACGCTTGCCGTGGAGCATGGTTTATGTACCAAGAAAAATTACAAGTGGTAACGGCAGTAAGAATACATTTGTCTCCACCCCAACTCTTCCCTTGGGTGTCGTAAGAGTCGACTAAGGGAATGAAGTGTCACTGACCATTCTTTGATAGAAGATTGATGATGGACAGCAGCGTCATCATAGTGGACACTACTGCGATCACTAATCCACTTGCCCAGCGTGGCGATTATGGGCATTTACCTCTTAATGCGTCTATACGCATAGTTAGTAGGAGAGGCCTACGTCCAGCAGTGGACTGAGATAGGCTGAAGACGTGATGATGTGATGTAATGTCAAGGCAATAAAGTCGTGTAAATATGTTTGGCGCTTTAACTGTAATCATGTCTTTAACGTTCGACTGTACCTAACCCTCTCCTGCGCAATTGGATAATAAAAGGGGTGTTATGGGAACAATTTGGCATGTTTTGATTCACCGATTGTTACTTAATTGACATTTATTGGACGAAGTGGGGTGGGATTTAGTTAATAACTCGGTGTTTGTACGAGTGATTGATTCAATTAGTTCGTAAATTAAATGGTAAACTTTGTTAATAGTTTTGTACCTCGTGTAATCTTTCTTAGCCTCCGTAGCCTAGTTGGTAGTGACCCTGCCTACGAAGCTTCCGGGGTTCCGGGTTCAACTTCCGGCGAGGGCATTATTTGTGTATTATTTATCACAAATATTTGTTCCTTATTTTAATATTTATCAAACGGGTTACTCACGTAATTTACGTCGATAAGTAAGTACCCGCGACCAAACACGTACACGTCGGGCTTTGGTCGCGGGCAGTCCATGATGAGGATCCTCTAAATGGATCGAAACATGTCGAGCAATTATAGATTTAAATTACTTGAGTAACCCGTTTGATAAATATTTAAATACGTTTGAGTCTTACGTTAGTTATAATTCTATTTGTTCCTTGGTCATAGCTGTCTATGTATTTAAGTATCTATATGTATTTATCTATTATATACATATATCCTTGCCTGGTACCCACATCACAAGCCTTAAATTGAGGTTACCGTGGGACTAGGTCGATTTGTGTAAGATGTCCCAAGATAAATATTTATATTTTCTTAATTTCTTTTTCCAATAAGGTCGAAATCGGCGCTGTGAAACTAAGCGCAATCCTGTAAATTTTTTAGGACTTCAGTATTTTCTTCGGTTACCACCATAGTCATTCAGGAAATAAATCTATTTTAACGGATTATATTGAAGAAATTGGTTGAAACTTAGAAGTGAATAAACAAGACCAAATGCGTTGCGGGTAGTTCTATTGCTATAGCTGTAGTTGCCGATTTCTTAGAATGAACATTTGACAGTTTAGAAATTAGCCTTATATATGTATATGATGTTAAGACTATCGAAAAAAAATGGTGAGCCTTACCCTTAATAGGGATTAATCTATAACTATCAAAAGTTAATTCTTAGAAATCGGCAATTACAGGGTGAAACATGAGTCGTGAACTTAATACGTTTTTCTAACTCTATAAACAACTAACAATTGAATGCCTTACAAGTTACTTAGAAATAGTTTTGTATTTTTATTTTATTTTATTTTATTTTTTGTGGCTTTTCCTAATTTTGAAAGTGTTTATCAGAAATGATAACGGCTATTTAAGCTATTTAAAACGTTAAATGTAATAAATGGGTCAAAATTCTTTTCGTTGTCTTATTTTGTGTCCCTAAAAAACGTGACACAGTTGTGATTTTTGTATGAGATGATGCTTTGTTTCCAATTTTTGATATATGGATTAAAATCTAGCGTGAAAATGAAATAATAAACTGAGTCAAAACAGCAACTAAAAGCGTGACAGAGTGGTATGAAACAAGACAACGAAAATAATTTTGACCCGAATATCATTTAATTTTACACGAAATGACAAAATTGCCGTTATTAATTACTCCAATTTGAAGAGATAATTTAAATTATTCCATTAATTTGTCTAAATGATCCTTATGGATATCCTAAAACAGAAAAAATACAAAAACAAAAAAATTATAAATAAGTTGTGGGCATTTAATTGTTACTTGTTTATAGAGTTAGAAAAACGTATTACTGTTCACGACTCATGTTTCACCCTGTATGTGCTGATTCATTTTCTCGCCAGTCTGCCTGTAACCACGGGTGTAACGTGATTCCCGAAACGTCAGGGTAATATTACGTAATTAAGTTTACGTGATTAAGCAGATTAGTCAGTTTTAACTGTAAATCTCTTAAAAGGTCGATTGAACGAATAAGGGAGCTATGTCAAATAGCGGATATCTTAGCATTGCAAGAGACATGGACTTTGGACCATGACTTACCATTGCTCGGGACAATACACGATGATTTCGCATACACGGGAACCTCGGCGGTGGATAGCGGCGCGGGATTGCTTGTTGGGCGGCCCCATGGAGGGGTAGCTATTTTATGGAGAAAATCAGTGTTCTCGGAAGTGTCAGTAGTTAAATGTGTAAGCGTGCGCTTGGCAGCCATTAGGATAAAGTCACCGAATGCAAATGCATTAGTTTTTAGCGTATATATGCCAGTGAATGCGGTGGAAAACTTACCAACGTTTACAGAGTGTTTGAGCGAAATCAGTGCGATTAGTGCGGAAAATTCGGATGTTCAGGCGGTTTATGTCCTCGGAGATTTTAACTCCCATCCGGGCGAGTTATTCTGTCGCGAGTTGCTGCAGTTTTGTGAGTTGCAAAAGTGGTGTTGTGTCGATATGGATACCTTGGGAGTGAATTCTCGTACTTATACATATACCAGTGACTCTCATGGATGTAACAGGTGGTTAGACCACTGCATCGTCACTGAAGCAGCGCGGATGACGGTACGCGACGTACAGGTAAAATATGACGTGTATTGGTCTGATCACCTGCCGCTTGTGATTGACTGTGATTTATCTAAGATACAAATTGAGTGTATGTTAAATGATGTGCCAAATAAAGGTGTAATTTGGGGGGAAAGAGAGGCGTCACAAGTTGAGCAATATCAGGCGCAGTGCCATAGTAAGCTGAGATTGCTTGGTTTTCCAGCCGAACTCAAAGTGTGTGCAGATCATTTATGTAAGGAACACAACCATAAAGTTATACTAGATAAAATGTATAATTATATTACTACCACACTGACAGAGGCGGCACGCAGGTCAAGTAAAGTAACGTATTGTAAGAGAGGGGCACGTATAGCTGGGTGGAATAGGTATGTGGCCGATGCTCATAAGGATGCTAGGCTTAAATTTTCAAACTGGGTGCTAGCAAATAAACCCTCACAAGGGTTAGTGTATAAGGAAATGTGCGAAAGCAGA
>JALPQI010023454.1:0-14909 GCA_025490895.1 Thaumatotibia leucotreta
CTTTCTTCGACCGTAGCTCAGTTGAAGACAAAAAACTGTATGGAATTCTTGGGACGATTTTTTCTGCTAATGAGGATCGAAAGAGCTCGCGATTCTGAGTAGAAAAAATATAAAAATATAATAATTTGGAAAATTTGAAAAAAACTACAACTAAATAAAAATCCGCCCATTTAGTAATTTTCTGTGCACCCTATATTATACTCTAAAATTAATGCGAAATCTTCAACTTTTTACACTAGGCGAAGGGATCCCAGGCGAAGACACGAGACTCGACGGTACGAATTGGACCACGGGTAAACTAACTTCCTCGTAGTACAATCATTTAGACTGTGGATAATTTTATTTCCCCGTGGCACAACCAGTTGGACATAGCAGTTCACAGGTCTGGAGCGGCGTCATCTTCTTAAAACTCAGTCTCTTATTTTTTTCTCCCTGTCGCACTTTCTTATTAGTGCGACAAGTGCGACAAAGACAGTCGCACGCGTTCACGATTTTTGTTCACGTTGATACTTATTAATTTCACAGAGGCAGCCAGCAGTCTTAATGGTGTACATGATATACGCTGCAGTGGAACACAGCTTGGTTATCAGCTGGCACATTCTGCTGTGTGTACTAACCCCAGATGAAAACAACATCTTGCGGCTCATCCTTAAATGCAGTTAGTTTAAGTTAATCTTTTTTTAACCCTTAAATTGCAAATTTAAAAAAAAATCGTTCGTTCTAGCCTCCGTGCATTGTGTAGAACAGAAAATTCTGTCTTAAAAAAAATACAAAAAGTGGGTCGATGACTATGTTCATTATGACGAACACTGATTTAACCCTTAATAGGGCAGTGGTAATATATCAAGGTCGCGGGAAACCGCTGGAGGCAAGCAGCGCAGAACCGGTCATATTGTCGATCATTGGGGGAGGCCTATGTCCAGCAGTGGACGGACGTCTTTTGGCTCAAATGATGATGATGAATATATTTACTACCTCATTTTGAAACTTACTCTGTCATAGAATATGCCAATGAAATTTAATTGTAAATGATGCCCTATTAAGGGTTAAGGGTTAAACTTGATTTATTTTATTATTCTCTACACTACATAGCATTAGAGCGGTTGGACACAGATGGGTTAGTTGCTTCAGGAATATCCAGCAGGTCAAGCAAAGATGACATTTTGCAATCGTATACGATAAGCGATAAGTCACGTGACTATAACATTGAATGGGAATGGTTTCGTGACTTTGCGTTCGAATCTGTCATTCACATACATTTATTACTATCGCTTACCTATCGTGTACTAGAATGGCATCTAGGCTACTATAACTAATTATTTCCTACTCTGGTTCTACTACTTCTGGGGCCTATTTCTCAAAAGCTTGTAACTTGTAATACAAGCGGAAGTCCTTATCTAATTAATGGTGTTAAAAAGAGACTACCACTTGTAATACAAGTTACAAGCCTCTGCGAACCGGGCCTCTGGTAGAACTTCTAGAAGTGAGATTTGTTGCAGTGGTTCCACCTGGTGTTAATGTGCTTACCAAATTTAAGCTAATATCATTTTTTCAATATTAACACAAAAATGGGAAATCTAGAGGTTGTATCTACAGATTTACTTTGGATCTAGTTTTAAGTTTTCACAAGTTATTTACAGTTCAGCTTCTATTATGAATATGAAACAAATGTAGCTACTAACTATTTGAAGAGTCCACGGAAAAAACATGTCCAATGCCAGAAAAAATCAGGGCAAATTCACACCTTATTCTGTTAAAAGTAAGGTGGTTTTTGCTTCTGTCATTTGAATTGACTAGACAGGATCTTTCCATGGACACTTCATTTAGTGTTCTTTTGTTACTGAAAACTAAATGTACTTGTTTGGAAATTCACATTCTGATAAACAATAATCTCGTTAAAATTGAAAAGGGAAACAATTATTCATTTTTATTCGAAAATACGGATATCATTGAGCTATAACAAAAGCAGTGTTCTGTCGGAGGCAACCATATATATAGTAGGTAAATCGAATAAATATATATCATTTTTTGTTCCAAACGGAAACGTTCCAGACTGAATCGTTCCTGAAATCGTTTGATATCAAATCCAGGTTGTTTTGTGCGTTAATCTCAATTGCAGCTTAGTCGCACAAGTTTATTTTTCTACGTAACGCTGCGATTATCGCAGAGCGCTTATGGAGTTCATCATCATAAACTTTAAACGTCTTGTAGAGTATATTAAAATATTATCGAACCGGCTTACTCACGTATTTAAGTCGATGATTGCTCGACATGTTTCGACCCATTAAGAGGGTCCTCGTCCGGAGTAACCTCGGCCAAAGCCCGACGCGTCTTGTGGAGTCTTGTTTTAAGAGTAATATTTAGCTTTACCTATCTAATGAGGTGTATTCAATACTCTTTATAGTATTATAATGCTTGTTTTTGTGTTCCAGCCATAAGCGCGGGTATATTGCTGTTGGTGTATCTCACGCGCAAACGCTTTATAGAAGAACAGTCCGGGCTAAGGCAAGAATCTGGAGGCGTCACCTATGTATAGGATGTGCAATCTATATACAGGGTGACAATTGGGTCTTGGAGCAGCAGTGGGCAGGGTAGTAAGGACGGTCACGACGAGCAATTTTCAATATGGAGACAACTAAGAAACAGCGAAAAAATCCTAATGATGCTACTTATATACTTAAATATCAATTAAGGCTCAATTATCTTATAGGTAATTAAAAGATTTTTTCGCGTTTTATTTGGTTGTGTCCATGTGTCCCTATTACCCTGTTGGTCACTCTTGATCCATATCCCGAAAAATGTCACCTTAACATTTTCTCATATGATACCTTATGTCTATTGTTTTTTGTAAAATTCAAGAATATTTTGCATTTTGCATGTTATAAATAAATGAATGAATTACCTACATTTTTAAACATAATCCGTAATTTTGCATTATTTTTTGCTAGTAATGTGTACTTGGCTGCCTATGTTTGTGATAAAAAAATATTTACATAATAACTTATTCATGTTCCACACAAACTTTCACAAGGCGACCCTGCCAGTACGACTTTTTGCTTTAGGTACGGGCAGGAATTGTTAAGGTTTATGGTAATCGTATCTTAAATTGTACATAATATATTTGAAATAATACAAATAAAATGGTATTCATATTACAATCTTTTATTCAACTTGCAAAATTTTGGCTGTCTAATTTTATGGGATGCCGAAGTAATACAGATAAGACAACTAAACGGAGAAATGTAGATATATATTTTGTATCAGTATTATTTGTGTATAATAGGTTGAGACTGAAGTGCCTTCACAGTCAAACTATATAAAATAGTTTTGTGAAGCTATGAACAATAACTATTTGTATCCTTATTGTGTAATAAATAAATATATAATAAAATAAATATGTATATAAGTATCTATATGTATATATCTATTATATATATCGTCGCCTGGTACCCACATCACAAGCCTTAATTGAGCTTACCGTGGGACTAGGTCGATTTGTGTAAGATGTCCCGAGATATTTAAAGGTTTTGAAGAAAATATCCTCAACAGGTTATTCTGAAATGTTGTTTACATATATAGACCGGACGAAAAATGTATTAGGAGGCCGCTTGTAGACTTCCGGTATTTTCACCGGACGATGGTCCGTTTTTTTTGCCGGACTTGTGGTGGTGTATGGTTCACTATGATTGTGTGTACACGCACCGGACACTTGTCCGGCAAATGAACTTCGCCGGATGCATCTCCGCTTCCCCTCGGCGTGACGGACACCGGTCCGGTGTAAGAAAAGCGGTCATCCATGCCAGTGTATTGGCGTGTGTAAACGACGACGGACGTATCGCCCGTATTTGTACAATCTGTTCAAAACTGACGCATAGAAACGGCAATCGCCAATCCGGTAACAAAATTACTTGTGTACAAGGGTATCCGTTTCTAGACGGACCGTCGTCCGGTGAAAATACCGGAAGTCTACAAGCGGCCTCATATTGTGGAGCTGGTCTGATGATGGAATCGGAGGGGGTCACAGAAACTTAGAATCGCGGTGACAGCACCATATCAAGATTTTTAAACGGTTTTTATTAACTTCACCGCGTATCAACTGTCGTCGATGCTTCAAATCTTGTGATCGATTTTCCGACCACTTCTACTGCACCGAAATCAATAAAATTTGAAACTCTTATCAAGTCCCGATGACAATGCAATATTATAATATTTTTATCCTTGTATCCTCAAAGCCTGATGCTGCAGACGTACTGCCTTCCTTAACCGAGAGTGTTAGACACGTGAAAATGAAAGTATAGCATGTTTGGCATAATCAAATACTAACAGCCTGATCTTGACTTCCAACTCCTCACTCCTGATGCTGCAGTACTGCTCACAATAACCGCAAGGTTTATCTTTTATCGATATCTTGATTTTAAAGAAGTTCTTTAGGTATGAAGTATGTAGGTAGAAAAGAAACATGCAAATTTGATAACTAACGTCCAACTCCTCAAATCTGATACTCCAGTGTTACTGCCTACCACAACCGCTAGGTTTAGCGATATGTAGATTTTGAAGTACTGCTTTAGATATTTGGTAGAAACATACGGATTCCATTATCATGATCATCATCATATCAGCTGGAAGACGTTCACTGGTGAATATAGGCCTCCCCCAAAGATTGCCACAAGGACCGGCCCCGTGCCACCCGTATCCAGCGAGTTTCACCAAGTCATGAGTACACCTTGTGGGGGGGCCTACCCACGCTGCGCCTTCCGGTACGTGACCGCCACTCGACTACCTTACCGCCCCAACGGCCATCGTTTCCACGCGCGACGAGCCCCACCCACTTCAGTTTAGCGTTTCGAAGAGCTATATCGGTTACATTGGTTCTGCTGCGGATGGTCCAATTTCTTTCCTGCGGCCCTTCAGCTGATAGAGTAACAGCGTGAGTGATTCGCTTAGGGCAAACCGTTGGGCCTGCGGCCCTCCAGCTGATAGAATGACAGCGTGAGTGCATCGCGTAGGGCGATCCGTCGGGCCTGCGACCCTCCAGCTGATAGAGTGACAGCGTGAGTGGATCTCGTAGGGCGAGCCGTCGGGCCTGCGGCCCTCCAGCTGATAGAGTGACAGCGTGAGTGCATCGCGTAGGGCGATCCGTCGGGCCTGCGGCCCTCCATCTGATAGACTCACAGCGTGAGTGGATCGCGTAGGGCGAGCCGTCGGGCCTGCGGCCCTCCAGCTGATAGAGTGACAGCGTGAGTGGATCGCGTAGGTAGAGCCGTCGGGCTTGCGGCCCTCCAGCTGATAGAGTGACAGCGTGAATGATTCGCGTAGTCCGAGCCGTCGAGCCTGCGGCCCTCCGGCTGATAGACTCACAGCGTGAGTGGTTTGCGTAGGGTGGGCTGTCGGGCCTGCGGCCCTCCAGCTGATAGAGTGACAGCGTGAGTGGATCGCGTAGGGAGAGCCGTTAGGCCTGCGGCCCTCCAGCTGATAGAGTGACAGCGTGAGTGGATCGCATAGGGAGAGCCGTCGGGCCTGCGGCCCTCCTGCTGATAGAGTGACAGCGTGAGTGGATCGCGTAAGGAGAGCCGTCGGGCCTGCGGCCCTCCTGCTGATAAAGTGACAGCGTGAGTGGATGGGAGGAATCACGAGATGCTTTAGGTATCTTCTGTGATTTGTCCAAGGCCTTCGACTGCGTTTGTCATGAAACATTGATCAGGAAGCTAGACCATTATGGAGTTAGAGGATCAGCATTAAATTTACTGGAATCTTATTTACGCGGTAGAATACAAAGGGTTGATGTGAATGGACGGCGATCGCCGGGGTCATTGGTCTCCACGGGTGTACCACAGGGATCTATATTGGGGCCTTTCCTTTTCCTTATCTACATAAATGACTTGCCACATCTCATAGAGACCCACCATGACATAGTATTGTTTGCAGACGACACCTCACTTATTTTTCAAGTCAAACGACAGCAACAAGCTTGGAATGATGTACACAATGCTATTTCTAAAGTAGTAAACTGGTTTAATATGAATAACTTAATGTTGAATGAGAAAAAAACTAAATGTATTAAATTTGTTACAAGTAACGTAAAGCATCAACAGGCTAGTATATATGTAAAAGGTGAGGAATTGGAAATAGTTGAAAGTACAGTCTTTCTTGGTATAACACTAGACTCTAAGCTTCAGTGGGGTCCTCACATATCTAATCTCTCGAATAAACTGGGTTCTGCAGCTTTTGCAGTGAGCAAGATCCGTCAATTAACTGACGTCGATACAGCTCGGTTAGTATATTTTAGTTATTTTCATAGCATTATGTCGTATGGCATTTTATTATGGGGCAGTGCTGCCAATTCAGAGACTAACACTATTTTTGTTCTGCAGAAGAGGGCTATTCGAGCGATATATAAAATGAGCCCTAGAGACTCACTTAGAGATAAGTTTAAGGTTATTAATATAATGACATTGTATTCTCAATACATCTATGAAAATATTATGTATGTACATAAAAATATTATCAATTTTAGGAAAAATAGTGACATACATAATATTAATACTAGAAACAAACATAAGCTCGCAGTACCCGCCACTCGGCTCCATAAAATTAGGAAATCATTCATGGGTAATTGTGTAAGATTTTATAATAAACTTCCAGTAAATGTTACTGAATTTTCAGTCAATAAATTTAAGAATTTTGTAAAGTTTATTATAGTACACAAGACTACATGAATGATAAAACACCGTGGGAGTAATTTAGGATTTAATTATTAGTTTGTTAAAGTCATGACATTCAATTACGATAATTTACGCTTGGACCTTATACATCTCCAAACGTGCATTATATAATGTTATTATTATATACCTATTCGGAGAGAAACCTTTACTTTTCTATAAATTATTACTTATAAATGTTCTGACTTTTTAGAGACTTTACATCTCTTGTTATTATTATTCTATTTCAATTTATTTAAAATCATTTTATGTTTGTTTTTTTAAAGCATGTGTAGTTGTAAGATGTACCATGATTGATTGAAAAAATAATTCCCGCCAAGTTTCTTACCGGTTCTTCTTGGGTCAGCGGTGTAGGGTTCGAACCGGAAGTAGTTTCAATACCTAGACGATTGAAAAGAGTTTGTTGCTATTCCAATTTGAATAAAGAATTATTTGACTTTGACTTTGATCGCGTAAGGAGAGCCAGCTGATAGTGACAGCGTGAGTGGATCGCGTAGGGAGAGCCGTTGGGCCTGCGGCCTTCCATTTGATAGAGTGATTCCGTCAGACCTGCGGTCCTCCGGTTGGTCGACTGAGAGAACGAGTTTATATTTTATAGTCTCAGAATTCGAATTGTTTATTGTGTGCAATATAAAAAATTTAACTTTATTTTCTTGATAAACCAAATTGATTGATATATTCCTTATTGTCAGGTCTCTGTTATCTAAGGTACTTATTGTATAAATAATAACACGTCCATTTGAGACACTTTGGGCATTCAAGCTTAGGTGCATTAACCACGCCCAGCCTTTGGTTTTCATTTGTCGATCGAGATATTTAATAACATTTTTTTGTGTCGGATTTCTAAAAATATCTTTTCAGCATGGATTCGCCTCCCGTTACACATAAAATTATGTTAATTACGTTTACATATGTGTCGTGATTCGTGATGAAAGCGCGAGAGTATAAGCGCTACTTAGGATGCATAATTTGTATTACATATTATTATAAACAACATCTTTGATCTAGAATAAGGAGGTATAGTATCGAAAATTATCTTAACAATTGCACTAAAAACTTGAAAATAAAATAATTAAAAAAAGTTTTAAGATAAACGGTTTTTATTGCACCAAAAACTAGAAAATAAAAATTTATTGTATCTAACCGTAGATGCTACTTTCTGTAGATTACTCACGTGAAACTATTATCACTGTAGGCAGTCTTCCCAAGTCGGATGCTGAAAGCCACATTTAGCCTCTATGTCAGTAGATTAAGCGTCTAACGAATCGGAAACTTTTACCAAACTAAAATAAAAACGTGGGGCGTACGCATTGTGATTAAGTCACTATAATATTTAAGAACACACATAGAAATCAAGACAGGAATAGTGTAATAAGTTCGGTTAAGGCCTTGATAAAAGCTATTTACCTCTATATTGATTTAAACTTTCACGATTATCACTCATATTTTACAGACAAACGGGTCTTAATCGCGTAAACTTACGTTTAATTATATCCTGACGTTTCGGGCATGACGTTACACCCGTGGTCGCAGGCAGACTCTGTCTCTCTGTCTGTCTGTCTTGATTTCTATGTGTGTTCTTAAATATTATAGTGACTTAATCACAATTGCGTACGCCCCACGTTTTTATTTTAGTTTGGTAAAAGTTTCCGATTCGTTAACGCTTAATCTACTGACATAGAGGCTAAACGTGGCTTTCAGCATCCGACTTGGGAAGACTGCCTACAGTGATAATAGTTTAACGTGAGTAATCTACAGAAAGTAGCATCTACGGTTAGATACAATAAATTTTTATTTTCTAGTTTTTGGTGCAATAAAAACCGTTTATCTTAAAACTTTTTTTACTTATTTTATTTCGTTTATCACTAACTAAAATAACATGGCAATCAACTTATTTTTATAATCCATCATTGCGAAACACTCACAATGAACTCTCTATAATCTATAACATGCATCTCAAATGGTTTATTGAGAATACCTGAAAAAGTGACGTAACTAAATAATCAAACATGGCGGATTTAACTTTGACTTGTGTGATTGGGTCAAGCAGGTATCGAACCTCGAAAAACCTCAATGTTTAGTTCATAAGTAATTAAGTACCACAATGATTTGCATGCTACTGTGTAGTAAAATGGTTGATCTCTATTTTAATGTACCTGACATCTTATACCGTACACTATTTTCTGCATGTAAAATATCTTATCTTATATTATCTTTCAAAATATTTTACACTCTTTAATATTTCTCTCAATATTTTAAGTGATTAACAACATCGTATTTTTTAATTACTCCATTAATAAATTAAATATACCTATATTAATATATTATAACCTAAGAACGAAATTAGGACCGTTCTTTTGTATGAAGATAAAACCGGTATCCGATCCCTGGGGTCAAGTATACTTAAGGTGCATGCAGACCAAAAGAGCATTCGCTCTTCTATCCCCCTACTCTACGAAATTCGATCGTTACACGAAACGTAATTCGTTGATTTTGTAGAGTGAGGAATAGAACAGCGAATGCTCTTTTGGTCTGCATGCACCTTTAGGTACATGCATGCTAACTAATACATAATGCCACAACCGACAGACTAAGTAGGGTTAGTAACCAGTACAGTAAAGTTACTTGCATTGCAATACGGATAAGTCATTGAATGATATGAACAGACATAAATTTATCTAAGCTATATTAAAACCGCAAAACATATTAAACTATTATTATTAATGGAGTAATTAATAAAATAAATTGTGTGTTTTCTTTTTTATGTGACGAAGGTAGACAACTGAGCTCTCATCCTACCTGATGGAAAGCAGGACCTGAGGCCCATGGACATAGCGACCAAAAAATCGCCTTTGCGCTGCCTACCCTGAGGACTTATATTAGCCTTGCCTCTATCTATGCCAGCAATTACACCGGCTATCTAACCCCCAACACAGTACTAACTATTTAGCGGCAGGTTAACGGGTAAGACAGTGGTAGCTATCCGAGCGGACCCTGCACGAGGTCCTACCACCAGTAAAAGTGTGTAGAATAAAGTAACAAAATGTATATTCCTTATCGCCGGGTACTGAGTGTACTATCTTACTTGGAATTTTGGACATTTCATAATCCCCATTAAGCAGCCTAGTCAAAAAACCAATATTGTTTTTGGGTCAAACGCAAACCCATGTTCGGAGTCTTTCCGGTGGACAATCTAAAAATTAAGGCCTATAAAGCTTGATTTTCTTATGAAAGCCTTATGTTCATTAAGACGTTATCTTTTTTCATTGCGTTGTATGATAAAAATCATTACTACCTGTCCATAGGCTGTTAACTATCGACCACAGGAAAGAAAAAGAGCGTGTTCAGCTGCTGCTGAACTGTAGAGCCCCTCTTTCCTGTGGTCAATAGTAAGCAACTGGTAGGAGTGTAGTCGTGATTTTTATCATACAATTCAATAGGAAAGGAGTGCCTTTAAATGACAATAAGGGTTTCATAAAAAAATTAAATCTCATAGCCCTTAATTTTTAAAATGTCCACCGGAAAGACTCATAACATGATTTTAAGTTTGACCCTTTTGTAGCTTTTAGCTACAATTCTTAACAAAAAATGATATTAGTTTTTTGACTAGGCTGCTTAAAGGTAAATTCAACTATCACGATTTGAAGGAAAATCTACCGAAAAAAACTTGATGTAATCCTGAGTCAATCGAAGGTTCGAGACCCGGCGGCGCCAATGACGTCACAATTTCTACGGGGCGGCGTAAGCTTACGAATATATATTTTTCATGCCCAAATTACAGAACAGACCTTATAAGCTAAGTCAAAGGAATAGAGTTCAAAATATAATAAAATTGCTAGTGGCGCCCTCGTAGAGATCTAACTTCGGCAGCCAGTCAAGAGATACATTTTGGTTAGGCTTGTTATCATTACATACCAGTGTGTGTTAATAAACGTAATTATCAGTTAGTTCCCAGTACATTTAGTTGTAGGTATGTAAATTAATGATATTCAGTTCATTTCTGTGTACATAAATTGGTACACGACCACTTTAGTTTTTTTATTATAATCTTAAAGCGAAAGTTTTTGAATTAATTAACAAATTGTAGTTAAAATCATCGGTAGTGCTATATTATAGATATTGTAAATATATAGTGTAAAAGTGCATCCAGTAAGGTACACAAACGAGTTATCGTCACTGACTTAATTAATACCTAAAACACCAAATTGTTATTTCAATTTTTCAATTTACAATTTATTTATTTTACATATTATATAAGCATTACTATATACAGGGTGTTCGTTTCCATTTGAAATAAATTAGACAGCTTACTTGGGCCATTAATAGAAGTTGTCTGGTATATCGCCTTTTGGAAAATTCGATAAAAAATATATTTTTTTGTTTTCATACATAATAAATGAAATGGTAAGTGTGAGAGAACCTTAAGAATAAAATAAAAGTTAATCTCAGGCGACTGACGGCACATGTCAAAATAAGTAATATTAGAATGTCATAAAGGTTGCAATACACATGTTCAGTGATTAAACTTATTTTTTTAATAACTCAATAACGGTGAGAGTTAAAACACTCGTTTCTTAGAGAAATTAATTATATTTGACCTAAATAAGCTTCCCTTAAAGTTATAGCATATGAAGAAAAACACGCTGTACAGGACACCAAAACGCTTACATAAAAGTCAAAATACACAACATAAACAAAAAAATATAGTCATTACAGTAACATGCACAAAAAATGTCCCTAAAATCAATTAATATATAAATATTATAATATACATTCTTCTGTACCCCCAGGTATTAACAAGTTTAGTGGTATTCGCCGAAAATGCAGGAAAATACGTAAGTTGTAAACTTCACTACCTACTTAATTTTTTTAAAATAAGTTTTTGTGGAAAAAACCAAGTAGGGGGTAAGTCGGTCACTATATATAATCAACAAATTGGAACCCTAAGTCACTCGGGGACTTTGTCACGATATGTATCATACATATCTAAATAAATAAATATCTTGGGACATCATACACAAGTCGACCTAGTCCCACGGTAAGCTCAGCTTGTGATGTGGGTACCAAGCGATGATAATATATAATAGATTGATACATATAGATACTTACATAAATAAACAGCCATGACGAAGGAACTAATATTTGTGATAAATAAATACACAAATAATGCCCTCGCCGGGATTCGAACCCGGAACCTTCAGCTTCTTAAGCAGGGTCATTACCAACTAGGCTATGGAGGTTGACAAGTCATGTACATAATATTAATAGTGTTATTTAATATACTTAGTAAAATGTATAGTGTTATAACTTATAAGCTATGGTCGGATTTTAAAAATGATTCATTTTTCACAGCGATAAACCGAACCGGCTTTTGTGTAATTGGCTCTACATCGACAGAGCATGCTTCGGTTATGCAATAATGTCTGTGGTAAGTAATAACAAGAAATAACTAATTTATAGGTATAAGAGACATCGAGTCATATTCGACCATTCGACTTATGAGACTAGTAGATTGTGTCATAAGGGAAGAAAATGATGTATTTCCGGCTAGGATATTTATGGAATGAAGCGATATACTGGCTGTTACATTACTTAGTCGTGATACAAATTGTGAAAAACCTGTTAAGATGGTCTTTCTGAACAAGGTTTCTTATGGGACCTATATGAAAGTCGCGAAAAAAAAATTACGGTATTCATACAGATCGGTACAGAAGTGTTCATGATTTTCAGTCTCGTTTCATTATTATGTAAACACATTTGTAAGAGATCAGTCTGAAAAAATTTATACATATTAATGAACTCGAACTGTACTAGTCTTAAAAAAAATAAAGATTTTCATATGGGTCCCGAAGGAAACCTTGTTCAGAAAGACCATCTTAACAGGTTTTTCACAGTTTGTATCACGACTAATGTAACACCCGGTATTCTTACGTTCGGGATTCTATAGTGGTATCCTGTAGGCTTGTAATGGTACCGCTTCCAATCGTTTGTCGTCGTTGCCGTCACGTTCTAACAAGTAAGCAAGTCCGAAAGTGACACGTAGCACGATAAATGGATAAAACGGGATCGTCATAATTGTCATCATAATAAACCAACTTATTTGATTTTTATTTTGTGAAAAATAGTTCCATTGAAACGCAAGCTTCTGTGTCTGGCACGATCAAATAAAGTAGCTTTAATGTCCCATTGTTCAGGGATAGATAGATCCAAGTGCTTTTGTCAACCAATAGAGTGGAATGTACCAGTGCGTAACATGTTAACAAAGAATATATATTTGAATCACAATATTTTGCTCATATATAAATCTACATAAAGTATTGTGTAGTAGTAGTAGTTAGTGTAGTAGTATTCATGTGTTTCGGGAGAGGAGTTTGTAAGTTTTGTTAAATAGTATTTATTTTATAGGGTGACAATATCAACATTTCTCAAAATTGCAAACTTTCTTAGTCAACTCCATTGTTATGAGTAGGTAAGTGTCTAGGGTGCTATTGCACGCTTGGAGACCTTATACATCTCCAGACGTGCATTATATAATGTTATTATTATATAGATACCTATTCGGAGAGAAACCTTTACTTCTCTATAAATAAAATTATTACTTATAAATGTTCTGACTTTTTAGAGACTTTACATCTCTTGTTATTATTATTCTATTTCAATTTATTTAAAATCAATTTTATGTTTTTTTTTAATGCATGTTAGTTGTAAGATGTACCATGATTGATTGAAAAAATAATTCCCGCCAAGTTTCTTACCGGCTCTTCTTGGGTCAGCGGTGTAGGGTTCGAACCGGAAGTAGTTTCAATACCTAGACGATTCAAAAGAGTTTGTTGCTATTCCAATTTGAATAAAGAATTATTTGACTTTGACTTTGCTGGCAGTTCCAATAGGAGGCAACTCAGTACAACTTTCAATGTCACATATTGGGAGATTGAAAATATTAAAATATTAATTATTAATATTATTAATTATTCCTAATAAATGACAGCCTGTCTTAAAATTATACAAATAATTTAAATATAAGCTAATTATTTCAAAGTTGGGATATGAAGCATTAAAGGCACATACATTTATTATCGTTTAAATGGCCTAGTAGTCGATTTTATCTTATCGATGGCAACTCAAGCTATGATGACGAGTATTGGTACAGCGTCGGGTACTAGTACTTCCGTCTTAAATATTTTAAATAGGCACCCGACAACATTCGTATTGTTTGCTTACACTTATTACATACACTTATTACTTTATGTACATAGTCTATTATTTAAGGTATTTAAATAAGCCGCAAATATGCAACCCTTGGCAGTGGCTATATGTTTGAGGCGTTTGGGGTCGAAACGCTGGGGCCTTGGGGACCTAATGCGCGTCGTCTCTACAGAGACATAGCCTCACGCCTGATCGATGCCACTGGTGACCAGAGGGCTGGTCAATATTTCGCTCAGCGAATAAGCATTGCCATACAACGTGGCAATGCGGCCAGCCTTCTGGGCACACTGCCCATTGGCAGCGATTTGGGCGAGTGTTTTTATTTGTAGGTTCTTTTAATTTATATGTTTTTTTTTTATATTATTGATTATTTTATATAAGTAGTGTTAAATTAATTGTGTCATTGAATGTACCAGGATTGATTGTTAAAAAAAATAATTAAATAAGTGTCAGCAAACAATACGAATGTTCTCGGGTACCTACATATTTAAAATATTTAAGACGGAAGTACTAGTACCCGACGCTGTACCAATACTCGTCATCATAGCTTGATTTGCCATCGAACGAAACTTTAATGTTTACAAAATTTAACATCACAGTTTTAATTTGTATGATGTTAAATTTTGTCTATAGTTGCCGATTACTAAGAAGGAACATTTGACAGTTTAAAAATGAGCCTTATATATATGACGTTAAGACTATCGAAAAAATGGTGAGTCTTACCCTCATATTAATATTGATTAATCGGCAACTATAGTCAATCTTGGCATTTTTTTTTCAATTTCGTAAGAGTTTGTTTTGATTAAACCCTTAACTATAGATGTTATATATTTACAGGGTGATTCATGAGTCATGGGAGTGAACAGGCTACTTCGGACGGTCATGCTGACCGACTTTCACTACGGCGACAACCAAGAAATCACAAAAAAAAAAACTCTTAATTATGAGTTAATTGATCCTTAATTGATAGTTAAGTATGAATTA
>JALPQI010023455.1:0-14788 GCA_025490895.1 Thaumatotibia leucotreta
GACACCAAAGCTGAGTGCAGCCCATTTAACGCAATCTGTTTTTATATAATTATGTTGCTATTTACGAGTATAGTTATTATAAGTTGTATTGTGCTAATAAAGTAAATTTCTTTCTCTTTATAAATATTAGATGTCATATACCAAAGAAAAACGACCAAGATCACCTATGTCCGAGGTGGGCGAGGTGGGGTCCCCACCTCGGACATAGGTGATCTTGGTCGTTTTTCTTTGGTATATGACATCTAATATTTATAATTTTTTTTCATTTTTAATTAATTTATTTATAATAAATACTGATTTTATTTATATAATTACAAATTAGAGAACTACAAAAAATTATAACTTAGAAATTACACAAATTACTAAAATTAAATTAACATTAAGTGCCCACACACAGCTTATCAGTCTTATCACATTACAACCCCGTCCCTTGCCGTTTCTGGTGCAAAAGTACCCATAACGCTGGCAGCATTTCCACGCTGGATAGCCATGGATAACCTTTGCACCAGAAAAAGACTCAGAGCGGGGATCCTCTCCCTTTAGTCTGAGCCGGCGACCAATGTCCTGCACAAACTGCTTCGCATCCCCCCCCCCATTTATAATTTATATAGTATTAAGTAGTGTGACTACTGGAGAAAAAAAAAAGACAAACCAAAATATTATGGTTAATAAATAATTTGATTTGTGTTTTCGCAATATGTTCTTTCTCTTTATTTCTTTCTTTCTTATTTTAAATTCACGTAGGTACTTGTGTGTGTACAGCTTGCCTCCACTCTGGTCGTCCTGCAGTCTCCCAATTCTCCCACTGACATCTGATATTCAAAACAATTGTTTTAGCCTGGGACTCGATAGCCTCAGAGCCGCAAGGCTTACTCTACGGAAACCGGTACCAGTTGGGTAATTTCCAAGAATGCTTGAACCCGCCTTGGGTTCCGTCCCGGCCCGAGCTAAAAATGCAGTACTGCTTGGCGGACATCGTGCTGGAACGAACGGATAATGCTGTTAAGAAACGATACATTATGGGCCCAGAGCCGGATCAGTCAGTATTAGATTACTTAGAGGTAAATACAAATTTAATTTGTTTAATTATTGCTATAAACTAATTAATTATGAAAAAATCTAAAAAGAAATAGAAACGAAATTTGATTCACATTTTTCAATGTCTGTCAAATTCGCTTGCCTTTGCTTTTACCTATTTGTAAAAGTTTAAATGGTGATCGTTTATACACAAACCTTTCTGTTTTCTTTTGGCGGTCGCTATCTGCTCACAGATAGTTATATAACGGATTCCTTCTCATGTATTGCTGTGACTCAAGACGAATACCGTCAATATGTTATCAGTAGTCAGATTAGTTTTAACTACAGTATGGGGGTGTCTTAGGACTACAGTATGGGGTTCTTAACTTCCTTAACCTGACCTTTCTTAAACTTCAATGTGTACTTTGTAATCTACATTACAAAGTACTTTAGCCATTCATTTGCTTTGATTTTTGTCTTAGGACTACAGTATGGGGATCTTAACTTCCTTAACCTGACCTTTCTTAAACTTCAATGTGTACTTTGTAATCTACATTACAAAGTACTTTAGCCACTCATTTGCTTTGATTTTTGACTTAGGACTACAGTATGGGGATCTTAACTTCCTTAACCTGACCTTTCTTAAACTTCAATGTGTACTTTGTAATCTACATTACAAAGTACTTTAGCCACTCATTTGCTTTGATTTTTGACTTAGGACTACAGTATGGGGTTCTTAACTTCCTTAACCTGACCTTTCTTAAACTTCAATGTGTACTTTGTAATCTACATTACAAAGTACTTTAGCCATTCATTTGCTTTGATTTTTGTCTTAGGACTACAGTATGGGGTTCTTAACGTCCTTAACCTGACCTGTCTTAAACTTCTTCAGGAAGGAGTTTATAGGTTTAAAGGGTCGGCAACGCGCAAAGGAACCCTGGAACTGCAGGTGTCGATGGACAATGTGGTGCTTACCGTCAGTCGGAATGAGTGCTTGTTTTCTACTATTCAGTTGTCTGACCCACAGAATTAGATTTGGATAGAAGAAACAAGTTCATTCATTTGTATGGCGGCCGAGCGTGTCAGATTTTGTACTGAAGTTGTTACTTGCCTATGATTTTAAATATGTCTCAGGCCCTTGAGTATGCATATTTTTTTGTGTTGTAGCAATTAATATTTACTTAAGGAGGCATTATTAATGTTTTTGTTCACTTCAACTTACAAATTTGACACCCGAAAGCTGCAAGCTACGATTAAAGACGGACAACTCAGTGGATTTCACTGAGTTCATTTGACATGCTAAGTAGATACGTTTGTTTGATCTATGGTATATATGACATCTGTGGTCTGACCATTCCATACTTTATAGGTGCGCCTACCTCACTATCGGCCTCTGAACGAGATTACGTGGGGCGTTTGCGTGCCGGCCTCCTGTGGCCCCGGGTCAGTCGAGCGGCTGCTGAGGACCATGCTCGCGCGCAGCCATCTTGCCATAGCGGGGATCCGACCAAGGATCACCCCCGGAGACTGTCAGACACAGGGGGAGGAGAGACCGTATGATGCTTTGTTTTGGGCCTTCATGTAAGTATAGGCTCACCATGGATTCAGTTAAAACGCCGATGTTGTTCTAAAATTCTGAGTGCGTTAAACTGCAGGGTTGAGCAAAAAGTAATCTGATTACTTCTCAAAATTACATTTGTATGTGTACTTTGTAATCTACATTACAAAGTACTTCAGCCACTCATTTGCTTTGATTTTTGCGTTAGACTCTATGTCTATGTAAAATAAGAGTGATGACATGTAACAAAAGCTACATGAAGCAAGTGAGTGGCTAGATTACAAAGTACTTTTAATTACAAAGTACTTTAGATTACAAAGTACACGTACAAAGTAACCGGATTATTTCTATCCAACTAAACAGAGGCCTAGGTCCAAAAAAAACAAAAAAAATGACAATTAAAAAAAATAAAAATAAAATGACAATTGTATATTGAGACGTCGATCGCAATGACAATAATAAATTCCGTATTTCATGTCTTGCATCACCTACTGTTTTTTTACGGTTGCATAGTTTCATTGCCCAAAGGTTGTCTGGAAGAGACCGCTCTTTAGCGATATGACCGCCTTTTGTGTTACCTCTACTTTTAAGATTGTAATTTTTTTGTTACTTTTTCTTTTAATGAGGTGTGCAATAAAGATAAAGGTACAGATATTATATAATAATTTGTATGGTATTCTAATGTACTGATTAAGATGTGTTGTGACTTCTTTTATTTATTTTTCATACTTACTTTATATCAAAATTTTCTAATTCGTGATGATTTTTATTTACCTATCAAAAAGTAAATAAAAATCATCTCAAGATTTTTCTGTTCGTGATTGCCATTTAGATATTATAAGCGTACGATTAACGGTTGTCAACTTGTCACCTTCGCTACGCTTACTTTACGGTTTAACCCCTTTATTCATAAACGTTTGCTAACTTAACAAGCCGCTAATAATTTTATTATTTGTCCCTTTTGCTCTTATGGACACATTGTTAAGACCGAAAGGGACAAACAGTGATTAGCGGTTTTTAGTTTTGAAAACGAATATATTGGTGTTAAATTCTTATTATTTTCAGAGCTTTGGTGGCCTTCCTATTTACAACGGCATTAGTTTGCACCTATCTTAATAATGGAAGACATAATGAACCGAAAAGTTTAAGTAAGTTTTTAGTAATTTATGTACTACCTATGTAATGTATGTAAATACCTGCAAATGTGATTTTCTCAAACTTGCTACGGAATGTTGATGTTACTTACTTAAGGCACTGGTCTCACTGCGAGCTACTAAGCTATGAACTATCGGCTCTAAACACGAACAAAAGATACGCACTACCGTGTAAATAAAAGAGACACGGCGATACCCGCCCGGTTATCAGCTATTACCGCCGAGCGAGTATCGCCGTGTCTCTTTTATTTTTGTTCGTGGTTCGTGGTTATAGCCGATAGTTCGTAGCTTAGTAGCTCGCGGTGAGACCAATGCCTTAAATTAAACCTGGAAACACTATGTATCCGGTGTCATGTGCTAAGATGATATGTAAAGAGATTTCATGTATTTATTTCACACCTAGGACTGCAAACAAACTGTCTTTTGTTTTGAAACGTCAAATTGTGACACCAGGTCTTGACATTCAGCCACAGAAAAAAAAATAACCTTAGAACTAATGTCTATGGGATACCCCCATTTGCCAGAATTTCATTTGCCATAATTTTATTTGCCATCCTATTCAACACACATAATATTGTTTCTCATAACATCTTATGCCATACTTATTGTTTACTATATTAAATCATTTGCCGGAAACTTTGTTTCCCATAAAGTCAATTTTCATAATGTCATTTGTCAGAATCATCGAAATCCGTAATTATCACATGCCACAACATCGTTTGTCATCCAAATTTGCTACCAGAAAAGACAATTACCATAATGTTTTTTGTCAGAATCATCGGAATCCGTAAATATTACATGCCATAACATAACTTGTCATCCACCCTGTCCCTCCACAAAGTGAAACTGCTATTAAAAAGGTTAGTATTCTGGGTGCCTGTGGTGTCGCATAACGTCGTCCTAAATTTTTTGGTCGAGAATATTTGTCATAATGTTAAATGGCATCCTACTCGTTTAGCCTACTTAATTTTGTGCATACACAGTGCTAGGTTAATGGTTTAAAAATATGTTCAAGTAATAAACCAGGGCAAAACCAACTTGGATTGGTTAGGTTTCTAGGGTAGGGCGGAGTTAAAAGCGTTGACTAAAAAATACTTAAGTATTTTTAATTCATTGTTTACGCATCCTCATTTTTGTAAAACCAAAAAAGGGGGGACGGGGGGCGGAGCCCCCCACAAGGGGAGCTCGGGGGGCGAAGCCCCCCGCATTAAAAAGAACATATTGTAGTTCCCCCACCCTAACCTGGATAGGTTCGTTAGGTACCTTTCATCCCTTAGAGCAGAAATAGAAGCCCCGCGCAGCGGGGCTTCGTCGACCGGTTCCCAGAAGCCCGTTTTTTCAAACGCTTGTAACTTTTAATAATATAGCTAGTACTTATTTGAAAAAACTGATAATTACTGATGGCGTTTGAATATTCCATTAAATAATATTATTGCACTTAACAATATGGCCAACAATTACCTAATATGGCAACAATTGCTTCTGGCATTTGAATATTCTATTAAACCATATTATTGCACTTAATAATATGGAAAAGAAATAGGATGGCATTGTATGATTATGGAAGGTAATATTCGGGTAAACAAGTAGTATGTCATACAATTTTTATGGTAAACAAATCATTCGGGCAAATGAAATTCGGGCAAGTTAGATTCGGGCATATGAATATTATGTTAAATAACTGTCGGGCAAACAATAGACAACCAATGTCTATACCACCAGTTAAAAAGATACCTCAAACAGATTTAAAAAAAGTTAGGCGCGAATGTTTTTTTAATGTTTTACGATACTGTACTATTGATTTATTTACAAATTAAATAGTATGGTTCGGCGAAATCAGTTCTTTTTAATTCATGGCAAGTTTGAGAAAAGCACTATACAAATCTCGGCGAGAAACAAGGCCAGATAGGGATACGCGGCCTGTAACCCTTCGTTTCCCGTCCTCTATAGTAATGTACTATTAACTCAACATTGAAAGCACGCCGATTCTAAACCAGTAAGATGATTGTATGGTTTAAATTGACATGAGCTCTAAAAATATACATTTCAACATGACTTTTCAATACTTTCGTACATAGGTAATTTCTCAAAAAACAACTTTAGTGGTAATACATACGAGTACACCATGTTAAAATTTACAGGTTCCTTGATAATACACGATTGATGCTTTCTGGTCAGCCCAATAATTGACTGGTAG
The DNA here is from genome assembly GCA_025490895.1 of Thaumatotibia leucotreta. Lineage (NCBI taxonomy): Eukaryota > Metazoa > Arthropoda > Insecta > Lepidoptera > Tortricidae > Thaumatotibia > Thaumatotibia leucotreta. Next base: position 5,927 of record JALPQI010023455.1, read on the forward strand.
AGAATGCCTTAAGGTGTTAAGATCGCCATTTGTGCTTTATTTATTTCAAGCAACAAAAAAAATACATAATAAAACAATATTTTTACTTGCAGAAGACGACATCATAGAATCGTTCTGCCTCAGAGAGAACGCGAACAATCTCCTCAAAATGCATAAAGATGGCATTGAGGTGTTCTACGGCATCCGTTTTCTGGGTCTGTGCTGCATCGTCATTGTGCATCAGTTGGGCATCCTCAACTCGGGGCCCATCAGCAACGGGAAACAAGTCGACCGGGTGAGATTTTACTCTAATTAATACTTTCGCTTTTCTCTTAATCACGAACAATACCCAGCAAAACTTTCAGGTCCTTTATAAGTTTTCCTATATTTGCAAACATTCTGATTTCAAACAGTTTTTTTATTACCTAACTACATACATACATATATTTTGGATTGGATGAATAATCAAGAGAACCTAAATACATTTTGATGTTAAAATCGATTTTACCAATCTTGTAACTATTCACATTAAGAAATTGTTTAAAATTAGCATTGATCGAAAGTTACAAATGATCGGATAATTTGCTCTAGAGTGCTCTTTTTGATATTTGGATCAAAATTATTTTCGTTGTCTTGTTTCATCATACCACTCTACACGCTTTTTGTTGCTGTTTCGACTCGGTATGTAAAAAAAACGAAGCACTTGTATTTGTGTTTCACGCTAGATTTTAATCCATACATCGGCAATTGAAAACAAAACATCATCTCATACAAAAATCACAACTGTGTCACGTTTTTTAGGGACACAGAATAAGACAACGAAAATAACTTTGACCCATTTAGGAAGAAAATAGTGCCTTTGCTTAAATTCTACCATTCTGTTACTGAGAGAATACAAACCATTGGCCTTATGTCCGTAGCAAGTAGCAGGCCCTGGAGGCTGGATCGTCCTGCACGATGACTTGTTCGTGGACACGTTTTTTCTGCTCTCTGGGTTCCTCACAGCGACTGCCTTCAGCCAGATGAAGAGGTTTCCTAATCCTCTATTCTCCATCTTGAAAAGATATGTCAGGTATGTCCGTCATTCACGTTATCAAGTAAGAAGTGGTAACGACAAAAAGTAGCAGTGTACCTATGATACCTTTCCTTATACTTATACACTTTAGTTTAAAATAAAAATGCAATCATATTAAATCAAACAAGCTTGTGTGTATTTAGACGTTCATTACAGCAACATACTTTTAACTTTTTGAACAACGTTATTTGCCAATTTTCATTTGGTAGACACTGCACTATTAAATCCGTATTTTTTTTATAAGCTGATTTGCGTTTTAGAGAATATGATCTATAATTATATTTATAATATAAAACAGTTGCATTAGTTAACTAGTTCTTACTCAAGGCAGTCAGAAGTACCACTACTTCAAGCTCTGAAAGTACTTTTGTAGGGGAGTTCATTTTCGGTGAAAAATGCAAAACCAGTAGTAAATACCTTTCAGCATCCCCAAATTTAAAGTAAATTAAACAAGGGCTGTTTCGTAATAAGACCGTTCAAAAACGCATAAAATTACTCGTTAAACATTCAGAAAAATGTATTGTTAAAGGTAAAAATCAGGTAAATACTGCCAGAACACCATGTTGAAAATACTAAAGGCACATTTGAACAAGTAACGCTAAATCTTCCACATGATCATTTGATTGAATATGAATGTTTTGAAGTTTTGTTTAAAGGATTTCAAAAAAATAAGTCCTGTTTTAAAAAAACAGTCATTTTAAAAATAAACCATACCATACGCTGCTACTTTTATACCGAACCATTCTTTACATAAAATACTAGAATTGGAACACAATATCAACGAAAATGGATTATTTGAAAAGTTTCAACGTATCGTCGTGAAAATTTGCTTTATAATACACCTAACGAGAATGTTTCTGTATTTGAAAATAATTATAATAATAAACATCAATTAAATCACGTCATTTACCCTGTATATTGTTGGACTTTCACGAAAATTGTAATCCTATATTTACAAAATTTCCAGGCTAGTGCCAGCATTCGCGATAATAGTGTTCTTCGTATGCGCAATGTACCCATACATGGGGTCCGGGCCGTTGTGGCCGAAAGCCATAGCCGGCGATACTGTCCCGTGCCGAAAGAATTGGTGGCTCAGTCTTCTAATGCTGAACAATTACATCGATACGGAAAACATAGTGAGTATGTCCAACACAGTTGACTGACAATTCATGAACCCTATGACCATTCGTAATGTGTCGCCATTGGTCAGCTAATTGTCTTGTTGTTTTTGAAAGACTTAGGAGGTAATAACGACACAAAGTTTTTTATGTTTTTACTGTTGCTTTTGAAGCATAAATGTTATCGAGGGGATCAATATGACATACACTGTCAGAAACTCCACAAACATGGAAAATATAGGAATATAATTATTGGTATAGGTACTGATAATGTTGTGATGTTAAAACATGGTGCATACAGATGTTTCACAGTGTGATCAAGTTCATACCCTTATGTAATATGTAATAATTGAGGGAACAATCTACTCTTCTCTTGTAAAACTACCCAGAAATGAGTTGTCTTATGTAAGGAAGGACTGTAATAGATAGAGCGTATTCTCGGCTGTTGACGTTTTTGAGATCAGTATTGTTCTCTTTTTCATAACACGACTTCTTGGCAGTATCAATTAAACTTACTATCAAAGAATAATCTAAAAATTTGCTTACAATAGCTTCTACTGCATAAACAGACGAAAATATAAAATTATTTATTTCTAGTGTATTGTGGCTTCCTGGTACATCCCCTGCGACTTCCACTTCTCGTGCTTGGCCGTGATCCTGTACTGGGTGTACACGCGTCAACGAAAGCTGGGACTCTTTTGTGCGGGGGTCCTCACGGTTGCCTCAATCCTGCTGCCCGGCATAATCACTTATACCCAGGACTGGAACCCCGTTCAGCTGTTCACCTATGAGTACGTGGTTCGGTGTTTTACACTTATTGCTATAATAATTTCTAAAATTATACCAATGCCAATTTGGAACGAATTCCTCTCATATCCTATTTTCCTTGTTATTCGTAAAAAATTGTTATGAAACCAATTCTCAAAACAAAAAATATGGATAGGGAGATGATTAGTCATACCAGGACCTCAAGGAAATTGCCTATGAAATTTGCTAGGCTGAATGGAATAATTAGTTAATTACGTTACTTTGTCAGTTTGTACCTCATTAATTATTGTTCAAGCCGTTTCCCACACAGATTGATCATTCAATAACCCTGTGGAAAATTCTTGTTTGCTCTATTGACTCAATTGTAAACAATATTGTATAATCGTATAATACCTACGTCAATGCTGGCGTAACTTCCTGATTCCATTGTTTTTCTTAATTGCTGTAAATTTATTACAGGTCGATTCATAACACCTGCTTTATAATTATTTTCATAGGGGCTCTTTATTTCAGATTGATTTATAACATTTATGATCACTGGATAATATTCATCATTACGAACAGCGTTTTCTAGCAGAACACATTCCGTTGAATCCAATTTACTTATCTTGAGCTCTTTTATCGTATTGAGATGCGGCACAGGGATACATTTAAGACCTCTGGTCAAACTGAGCAAAGATTTTACCAAAAGATCAATATTAATAGATTTCAAAAGAGTCCAAAAAAACCAAGGTCCGCGGTCGACTCTGTTGAAAGTGATATATGTAGTTAGTATTAATTTTAAACTGAAAATTGTAATAAAAATAAAGAGAATAGAAAAAGTTTTATACGTCAATTTTTTTAACAAATTCATAGCGAGGTTAATCAACTACTAGCAATGTGGGTTATAAGGATGATTCTTTATCAGGTTTGTTTCGAATCCACGAGGCAGCCCGGACTTCCATCACATGTACATCAAGAGTCACCACCGCGTTGCCTCCTACATTATTGGGTTCTTCAGTGGGTTCATTTTCATCAAGAACAAGAGGGAAGACGGGATGAGGATATCTCAGGTATGTATCTACAAAAATATTTCCTTGTAATAAGGACTTTCGCCAATATTTATTTAGTAAAATGGAACGGTTTATTTGAATTGGGTAAGACAAAGAGTTGTCCTTCTACTGCAGAGCACGAGACGCGTTTTCGACTTACCCCATTCAAAAAACTTTTGTCCGTTCTTCTTTTATAAATTGTATAAAAGGATGATTAAAGATAGATCATTCTTAATTGATTAGAATTTATTGTAGATACATTTTTAGAAAAATAAATTGTGTATTCTACTATTTCTACTATTCTACAGTCACAGAGCTACTAAATACTTTTAACAACTATATTTACCACCCTTTTTACACCCTCTTTCTGATTTAGTAGTGAACAAAAACCCGTTCAAGAAGATCTATTATGGCAATTAACCGAAGTGTTTATTTTATGTTTTCCTACTTATTTAATGTTGCATCGAGATCCTTATATCCCATTACCCAAGTAATCAATTTTATGAGACCACCGGTTGCAGAGGTGGGCGATAATTGGGGCGATATCAGGCATGATCATCATGCTAGCCATCCTGGTCAGCGGCACCACATTCCTCTGGCGCGACTACCACCCCATAGAGGGCGCTTTGTATGCCGCGCTCAATCGGCCTCTCTGGACTGCGGGAGCTGCGATGTTGGTACTCTGTTGCTCGTTGGGACATGTCCGTAAGTAGCTATTATGTTATGTTTTGGAGGTGCGCTCTGCCGAAATCGGGCTGTCGAGCATTGAATGTGCCCATTCACCCCATTCCCGTTGCTAGAGCTGCTGATTAATCACGACTGAGAGTCCACCTTTAACCGAATGTGACTTTGAAGTGGCTACTTTTACAAATTAGAGGTTGACTTTACAATACTTTGAGAACTTTTACTAAAGACTGACACATTCAAAAGCTCGGTATTCCAACGTGGAACCTCAATGGGAACGCACATTGTACATTTAATTTACTATTTTTCATCGAAATTTGATTTCGGCTATCGATGTCGGTATTTACCAACTTTTTTTCTTCCAGCACTTCTAAAAAGCGGCCTCAGCTGGCCTGTCTGGGTGCCGCTAAGCAGGCTGTCCTACGGGGTCTACTTGACCCACACTCTGATCATCCAACGGAATGTGTTAGTCGCTAGGGACTCGCGATTTTACGATTTCGGCGAAGCTGTAAGTTCTTAAATATTATGTTATTCTTATGGCGATATCGACCAATCTAAGGAATGCCGGTATACGGTAGGAGGAAAGAAATCTCACAATCTCGCTACAGAACACGTTGACTGCGAGACTGATTTTTTTATACTTGCATACCATGCGTTACCAGGTATTTTCAGTCTGGTAGTTAAGTTCCATTATATGCGAACCGGGTTTTAATGGCCTGGTGAAAGCCATTCATAGAAATATGACCCTAAGATCAAGAATATTAAAAGTAAATTAATGAAATTTCGCGTGTGTTAAGTTCATTCATGTACCTACTTGATCCTAGCTTCGCCCGGGAATTGGACAGAAGTTTTTTGACTTTTTTTTTTTAAGAGATGCCAGGTTTACCAGACCTGTTAAGGCACCAATAAAAAAATATGCTGTGTTTTTTGAACCTGGTAATGCACTACGAAAATATAATAATAGGGATGGGACAATGAAACAAATACCTACATGAAATCGACAAGTTTATTACAAAGGATGATTTAGTTAAAGTGCTTTTCGTTAAAACATGGCATTCTCCGCGGACACACTTGGAGATGATAAATCTAACTTTCTTTTCGATTTTTTTGGCTTAATAATATGTTTAACGGGGAATATGTCAAAGTCTTCGTCACTACTGGAATTCATATTATTTGACATCATTCCACTACACTTTGATACACATTTCCACAATTTACCACGCGATTAAAACGTAATAGTATCGATGTCAAACAAAGCACTGGACCGCACTAGCCGCGGCGCACGCGCCCGTCCCCCGCTCAGTGCGGCTACCAGGCCGACAAATCAAGGCCTGGTATTCGCACTGAGTTTATTCAATTTTAACTCCGTGCGAACTATGTCTAAAAAACCTGGTGCATATTTTGAACGTTTTAAACGTATAAGCTTAAAAAATGGAACATAGATATATAACTGTTTCGCTCGTACTCGTAGTACTTCTCGAATGACGGCGCCCGCACCGACCGAAATGGCACGATTTTAGAGCGCGCACAGACATAAAGTCATCAACAAGGCAAATAATGCCTTGTTTCGCAGCGAACGTGCTAGGGACTCGCGATTTTACGATTTCGGCGAAGCTGTAAGTTCTTAAATATTATGTTATTCTTATGGCGATATCGACCAATCTAAGGAATGCCGGTATACGGTAGGAGGAAAGAAATCTCACAATCTCGCTACAGAGTACAGAGCTTAGCTTGGCCTTATTAATAATTTGTTTTGGCATTATGAATTGGCATCAAAGTTACTTGTGAGTGGCTTAGAATAAACACCATGCATTTCACTTTGATGTCTGTAATACGGGTCTATATCGGGTGGCATAATGTTTTTATTTCGAAAAATTTGTAGCATAACAACTTTACGCCGAAAAATGTATGGCATAAACATTGTTGCGCATATTTTTGTTATGACGAAATTGTTAATCCTAACTTGGTTGTTCCTAAATATTGTTTGTTCTAATGATCTTTGTGTCTAATGTATATGTATCGAAAAATTATTGTTCATAATGGTGATGTTCCTACTATTTAATGTACTAAAAGTGATTACCTACCTCTAACTAATTTAAAAAAAAAATTGATTCCTTATACTTAATTATTACTGAATAATTAGCCCTGTTGTCCAAAGAATTTAAGTGAGCAATTTTGACCTGGGAACCGGGCGACGAAGCCCCGCTGCGCGGGGCTTCTATTTCCGCTCTAAGGGATAAAAGGTACCCTGGTGGGGACTTCGCCCCCCGACCCCCCTTTTTTTGGTTTTGTAAGTATGAGGATGTGTAAACAATTGATTAAAAATACTTAAGTATTTAAAGACTACGCCATTCACTCCGCCCTAGCTACGAAATCTAACCAATCCACGTCGGTTTTACCCTAGTTTATTACATGAATATTTTTTTAACCATTCACCCTGTTCTTCAAATGTTTTGCATGTTGTTATTAAAATGCCTTTTTGAATGAAATTTCGGACATAATAAAAGTAGGCGCAGTGAAAATTGACAGTTCGAGTAGTAGGGAAAACAATATTTATTACAATGAACATTAGGATTATTATGCTTTAGGTCATTTGACGTTCGAGTAATGAATATTAGAATAAATATGGTGTAGGTATATTAAACGTGTATGCGCAAAATTAAGTAGGCTAAACAAGTAGTATGCCATGTAACATTATGCCAAACATTCTCGGCCAAAAAATTTTAGGACAATCGACGTTATGCGATACGACAGGCACCCCTGTAATACAGTTAATAATAATACAGTTGCGTGCAATGTAATAGCAGATAATAAGATAATAAATGGGAAAAACTTAAGGTCAATATTTAAAAAAATTAACATTTTCTACACTATCATAATTGAATTGTAACCGCTCGTTGTCATTATCTCGTCACATTACACAATTATTATGTATATTTTCAGTTCATTGCAGCAGCAGGCGTCATATTCTGGGGCTGCATAGCGGCATTCGCTATCTGGCTATTCGCCGAAGCGCCAGCCAACCGACTGTTTGACGTCTTTATCAAACGACTGTAAGTTTATTGAATCTGGGGGCTACCACGATCTACTAATGTACTAATATACTAATGTGTCAGTTTCATAGAATAACTGTCCAAAATTGACAAGCCGAACCTAAACTGAATCGTATGTAAAAGATCATTGTAGCCCTCTCATTAATTCTCTTTTTTCGTTCTTCTTTATATTTTTTTGTTAATATGTAGGTAAATAAAAAATAGATACTTTGTTGTAAATTACATAAATCATTTTTAAATACTGGGCTTTTTCGAGGTTTTTCTATAAAACCGGTTCGGATCCCTAGGCCAATGTGCTTATAAATGGTCAAACTCTATTGTCATCACGCTATGTAGATATTATAAACTATTCGTGCCAATCGTGACCTACCGTAGCTAGTAATAATCTTCGTTAAAATGCTGTGTTCAAGAAATTTTCTCACAACTGAATAACTCTGGCTTTTTGTGGGCTTGTTTTTACACACACAGCACACAGCCTCCGTAGCCTAGTTGATAGTGACCCTGCCTACAATGCTGGAGGTTCTGGATTCGAATCCCGGCGAGGGCATTTTTTGTGTAATTATTTATCACAAATATTTGTTCCTTGGTCATGGCTGTCTATGTATTTAAGTATCTACAGCGTGTGTATTTGATACGGGCGAATATTTTAGTGGCGATTACTATCGGACCTAGGGAACCTATTTACATAAATTTATTTTAGTAATTAAGGTATTTTTTTTTTCATACAAAATAATTGAGCCCGCAATGTATTGCATCCACTGGTAGCCACATTACTTAAAGTAGACATAAGTATCTAAACGTCATACGAGTCTCATGTCAGTTGGCCGGCATACATTGCTGCTGGGTTGCACTTTAGAAAAATCATTACACCTAATCAACAACAAAATTTAACGAAATGGTTATCTTATACGACTCGTAGGATCAGATATTATAGCTGGATTAATTATTCGCCCGTATCAAATACCCACGCTGTATATGTATCTATCTTTATATTATATCGTCGCCTGGTACCCACATCATAAGCTTACCGTGGGACTAGGTCGATTTGTGTAAGGTGTCCCAAGATATTTATTTATTTACATTTCTGCGATCGCCAATCCGCTGGCGCAGCGTGGCGATTATGGGCATTTAATTACCTTATAATGCGTCTATAC